>JAOQGN010209666.1:0-10751 GCA_027564295.1 Himantozoum antarcticum | reverse complement strand
TAGAAATAATTCAGCTAAATGTAGATGCTCTGCCTGTTACATATTGATATAATGTGTCCGTAATATTAACCCATTAGCTCCTGGACTTTTTGGCAAAATTTGCCCCTGTTGTTTTGTCTATTTCACAGCTTGACTTGTGCCATAAGTTATGATGGGTTTGAACTATCTGATTTGCCTTCAATTGAAAGCCCATCGGATTGTTTTTAAAATGATATATTGACCATGCCTGTAGAGGGTCTAGGTCCAAAATTAGAAATTTTCAAAATCTGATTAAAAATTAATGAAGGGGACAACTTCTGAGCGGCTGCGGGCGGTTTAGAGGCTAATGGATTAATGTCTGATTGCTTTGTTATCAATTATGGCAGTTAGTGTGGTAATTGAACTAACTTGTAGCACACAAAAGAACAATGAAAGTGAGAACTTTTTCACAGCAATCTATAGCACGGCCGCCATTGTTCGGCGCCAACTGAGTGATGATGCCAATGGTGCTCTTTACATGAGTGTGACACTGATATGCCTCCTTTACAGCATTACATATTTATAGATCTTGCTGTGTGGAACTATTTGAGCAGAAAATAAAGTAATATTTAGTTACAAATGTTTATTATCGCAATAGCTGCAACTGCATATCTGACGGCTTTTCACTTCAGGTATTTGGCCAAGGAGATTACTGTGACAAATCCGTTTATGTCACAAAGTTCATAAACTTTACAACTGATAAGAAAAAGCTGGTAGACTTTGTGAAGAATGTTAAGGCTACTGGTGGAGGCGACTTTGAGGAATGCTATGAGCTCGTTCTACAGGAAGCTCGAACTAAACTGTCCTGGACTCCAGGTATAAAAATGTTCACTCAATTCTATATTAATTGTAACAGGACACAGTTATTGTGTACGAGTGTGTAAGGGGAATTTGGTAATCAATTTGTATATAAATTGGAGCACTAACCATTTCATTTACGGGTTGAGGTTTTAGTAAGAATTTGTAACATGTTCGTTCCTTTTAGAGAGATGTTATTGCATAAATATGGATGACAACAAAATTGTTGGACGGCTTATGTTAATCTAACAAACTATTTAGTTTATGTTTCACTAGAAATCTATTTGGCAATCCGGTTGTGTTGTCTGTTTTGTGACTTTAAGCTGTTACTGGGTGGTTGACCACAAATTATAGCATCCTCATAAATTTTCATAATCGATTTGGATTAAACCATCATCTTTCTTTCTGGTCATCTTTCCATAACTATTTAAACTATATATGGTAACTCGGGTTGTCAAGTTGTAATTTCTCTGATTACTTGATCAAAGTTTATAGTTTGATTTAATGTATATCACAATCGTAACCATTAATATGCAGTTAACCTTAACTGTTGGAAAGAGAAGGTTTGACTCGTTCACACTCACAGAATACCATTTAATATGGAAAACAAAAATATCACGTGCCCAGTATAACGTACAGTTGCAAGAATCTGCTGCAAAATGAAACCTGCAATAATTTTGAAATGTACACCATTGGAATGGTCATATCAGTTTACATACAATTGGGCATTTTAAGTCTGCAAGTTTATCAACTCAATATACTCAACTCAATCTCAAGATCATCTACTTCAATTTGGACAGAAGTCCAAAGCTAGATTAATGTACTTGATTTCATGACAATGCTTCTTTCTTTTTTTTAAATAATTTGGCTTGCGGCTCTTAGTGCTTAGTGCTCTCTCTGAGAGAGCACTAAGAGTAAATTAGTGCTCTCTCTTAGAGAGAATTCCATATAGCTTGTATATACACTGCATATAGTTTGAAACTACATGTACATTACATCAACATATAGCTTGGAGCCACACTACGTTTCATGTAGCTTGGAATGTTTTCTTGAAAGACGGAAATGACTGAATAACATAACTATTATTTTGATTAATATTTCAAAATTATGTAAATTATGTGTTAATTATGTTTATCTTATGTCATTAAATCTCTTTGTGTCCTGTTGGTGCGGTATTGGCGTCCAAGCTTAAAGGGACTGTTTACATTTGAGACTATATCTGGTGCATTATTCCCATTACTGTGTTCTTTCTAGAATATATTTGCCACCATATAGTGGTCAATCAATGAGTCAGCTGTCGTTTGATACCTTATTTGTTTGGATTGGACCACAGGTAAGCTCACAGTATTATAATTTGTAAGGCATGTTTTCACCAATGTTCGGCAAAAATTGGAGAAGTTGTCTCTTTCCGGCAATAATACGTAGTTTTATAACACTCGGGGAAATCACAAAGCGTCATATATTTGACCTTATTATATATAGGACAAATTTTGGTTCATGGAAATTGGAACCAACATGTAGCGCATGCGTGTATGCGCATGCGTGTATGCGCTGCTTCAAATTATTTTCGCTGCTTGCAATTATTTCATTGCGTAAAAGTGTATTTCAGGGGCTTCTCTTCAAACACCCGCAAGAAACGATGGCGCGGCTATCTGTCTTTATAAGCGGGAAATAGCGACACCCCAGTTTTCCCTGTATGTGTTTACACTTACAGGCATGCGCCACATTTTGGTTCCAACTTTCATGAGCGAAAATTTGCCCTATATCTAATAAGGTCAATTTGGTGACGTTTTGTGATTTCCCGATTGTTAGAAAACAACGTATTATTGCCGGAAGGAAAAAACTTCTCACATTTTTGTCGAAAATTGGTGAAAACATGCCTTACAAATTCTAATACTGTGAGCTTACCCGTGGTACAATCCTAATAAATGAGGTATCAAACGACTGCTGAGACATTGATTGACCACTATATGGTGGCAAATTTATTGTAGCAAGAACACAGTGAATGGCAATAATGCACCAGATATAGTCTCAAATGTGAACAGTCCCTTTAAAGCTAAATTTTAAGCTTAAAATTAGGTTTAGGATGGCGTTTGGAGTTTTGGATGCCAGCGCACTATATAAGGAGAAAGCAACTTCTCAGTCTATGTGTTTTATTTTAGATCATGGCTATATCAAAAACTGCCAGTCCTTCATCTAACTCTTTGTGTTTAAGATGGAATAACGAGCTGTAAACAGTATTGGGACACTTTTTAAATTTTGCTTTTTATGCTCCTGTCCTCTCCTGGTAAGATTGTGCATTGACATCTGATAAGTACATAGACATAGTGTGAGAGAATAATTAGGTCATCTAGAAGACACTGGATATGAGCAACTAATATCTGTGCATGTACCTTGTACTTGTAAAGGGCAATAATTACAACTCATTCAATTAATCTTTAGGCAGCCAACGAGCTTTGGTTATGATTGGTGATGCCATTCCACACTCAGTTTCTGATTATGCTACGATAAAGCGGAATTACCCATTTGTGAAGACTGCTATCGACTGGAGGAAAGAAGCTGAGGAACTGCTTGGCATTGTAAGTGCTCATTGTAAGCACTAAGCAGTGGTGCCAGTTCTATAGCAGGCCCGGAGTCTGGTAATAAACATGGACGGTATTCGCAACCTTGCAATAGCTTTAAAAATTATGAATACTTGACAATCCATGACTAACTTTCAATCTATTTAAACTCTGTAGTTTTCAGTCTACTTACCATGTGACACATTTTAGGTCATGACACGTATTTTATTAGATCATAAAAATATATACAATGCCATACAGACAGCCATGATAATGAGTGAGCAAGCCATTATTGGTTGCATGCTATTGTTCCTCTTTTGGCAAATTTGGCAACCCTCTAAAAAACTTTTAACTGAACATTAATAATTATTGTAATACTGGAAGGTGTGAACTACATTCTGTGGTAATATCGTCAGCTTTTTTTAATCCTCCATTACAATAGGCCACATTAGTACGATGTAAATTTAATACTCAACATAAAATGAAATATATAAATTAATTATAGAAAGCTAAGCTAATGTGAACATGGTTCCAAATAACAATATTTATGCTATTTTCATTAATAAAATACCAAGTACAATATTCAACATTTTGTTTGCATACTGTCTCTGAAATCGTCTGTTCTCAAAAATTAAAAACTGAACCTGGAGCAACATTTTAATATTTTAAACACTGGTAAATTGTAATTGCAACTGCAAACTGCAACCTATAAGTATTATAAGTGTGTGGTCCACATTGCACCATGTGTGCCAACAGTTTTCTGAGGTTATGCTGAACATTATTTAGCTAGAAAGTTCAAACTGCAATAATTAACCTGTCACCTGTGCTACATTACATGCGTTGTATATGTATATCTCGTGTTTATTGAAGGGATGCCGGGTGTATGCTGTGCAATGTAACACTGGTGGCTACATGGACCAACAATGCAGTGTGTTCTGGCAAGGACTGGCGTTTAAAACATATGGACATCATCTGTCATTGAGCAATTTCAGCAATGTGTTTGACTTCATAATGGCTATTGCTTACAAAGAGCAGGGTCCTGAGCAGTTTGAGGTCAGTATAGCAACTTTTAACTTGAAGTTATAAATATGATTTGCTGTATTATAATGCAAATAGCTTATTACTTTATAAGTACACTGAATTGCAGGCTAATCACGAGAATTGTACAGAGAAATAACATTCATTTATATAGCGGGCTCATAAAAGGCTGTTCTGTTAAGCTTGATTGCAAATAGCCAAAAACTGTGGCATGATTGTAATGATTGTACTTATGACATTCAACAAGTTGTGAGACTTGTTGAATGCCATATCACCTTCCGACCAAGTTAAAGGCATCTTTTATGTGCGTTTGGTTCTTTGTGATCTACTAGGGTTACCTGGTCCATACTTCACCAGGTAGTCTAGTCACCAGGTAGTCTAGTCACCAGGTAGTCTAGTCACCAGGTAGTCTAGGGTTGCGGCGTTGACGTTTTGCTTGAAGTACTAGTGCCATCTCTGCTGCAGTACTCAATACTGCAATAGGCCAGTGCAGTATCTAATACTGCACTAGGCCTATTGCAGTATCTAATACTGCACTAGGCCTATTGCAGTATCTAGTACTGCACTAGGCCTATTGCAGTATCTAATACTGCACTAGGCCTGTTGCAGTATCTAATACTGCAATAGGCCTATTGCAGTATCTAGTACTGCAATAGGCCTATTGCAGTACCTAATACCTATGCAGCAACCTCTGCTGCATTAAGTTCTATAGTGGTATTAGGTGCTTCTCCGGTGTTGTCTTTATCAGTAGAGTAATCGGGATGGATCTGTTCAACATGTCGGAAGTCCTCAAGCTACAACCTTGGCATTAACACAATGTGTTCCATAAAATTCGTGACTGTGGCAGTGGCAGGAACCCATTTCAGCTGTCCGTTTTGTCTCAGTCCATGAATGCATAGTGCATAGTACGAGGCTCCCACAGAGTAGGTACGAATCTTAGATACTGTCATCCTGGATAATTCAGTTGACTTGTTCACCTCTCTGGCCTGGTGTTGCTGAGCTATATATGGACTGGGGATGAAAGTAGAGTATCTACTGTGCATTGCCTTCCATTCACCAGTTGACTGGGTGAGTATCCAGTAGGTAGCGGTGTCCTTCTGTTAGTGCATCGGGAACTCCTGTAGTCTGCCTTGGATGTCATTGATGATCTCTTCAAGGCTTGTTAAAAAGATTGAAACAGACATTCTATTGTGCCGTTTGTAGCTGGTTGATAGGGTGTTCCGGTCAATTGGCTATTCCTCTCTCACGACATCACATTCTATTCTGCCGTTTGTAGCTGGTTGATAGGGTGTTCCGGTCAAGTGGACTATTCCTCTCTCACAATATCAATTTTGAAACTCCTCTGAAATAAAACTTGTTGCATTGTCAGTGACAAAAGTATGTGGGTTGATGTCGTGTCTCTTTTGTTGATGTCTTGTATTTGCAGGGGTATTTAGAATATGCATCAATCATCAGCAACCAGTGCCCATGAAGTTTACTGCATGATCTAGGTATAGATGACTGGTCTCCGGTAAAATAACATCCAGGGGTGAACAGGGTATTTCTGTGGCATCCTTTGATGTTCAGTGCGGGCGATGCATTGTCCGCTAGTTTCCTCGATGTCAGCAGCTATCCTTATTCCTTGGCCAATAAATAGCTGTGCTGACTAACTTCATCCTTTCCATTCCTAAGTGCACCAGGTGTACAATCTGAAGAATGTAGCGTTGAAGACTGAGAGGGATGACAACTCTGGTTCCATATAGAAGAGACCCCTCTGCTCTAGATAAAGTTGGCAATATTTGCGTAGATTTTTGCAGTGTAGGCTGTTGCCTCCTCCATGCATGTATCCTTCCTGTGCGAGTTGCATGACCATCCAACAGTAGGGTAGCGCATCACAGTTGCAAGAACTGGTTCTTTCAAGATCTCCTTGGCTAATACTCCTGGTTCTGTAGGGTTGAGTTGTCGGCTGATGGTGTGAATTGTTCAAACGGTGTCTACTGTCTACACTGTCTGGTCTGACAAGCATTCGACTGAGTGCATCGGCATTTTTGTGATCCTTCGTTGATCTGTACTCAGTGGTGTAGTCATACTGGCCGAGTAGTAGTGCCCATCTGGCTAGTTTGTTGCCTGCAAGGGCTGGTTCTCTTTTCGTTGGTCCTAATATCGCTAGATGTGATCTGTGGTCAATCACCAAAGTGAATCATCTGCCTTCGACAAACAGGTGAAACAGGTGAGTCTTATTGCTAGTGCTTCCTTTTGGATTTGTCCCCACTTCCTCTGGGTGCTGCTCAAGGTCCTGTATGTGTTAGCGATCGGTCTCACACTGCCATTTACGTAGCGGTGGAATAGAACAGCTCATAGTCCTGTATCTCAAGGATCACATAAAATTTCCATGTCAAGTGTCTGGTTAAAATATACCAACTTCTGGTCTGTTTCTAACTTCTCTTGCTCATCATTTACTTATCTGTTGCTAACATCATCTTGCTGAAAACTCCCCACCTGCTCAGTGCCCCATCTCCGGTTTTGGCATGAATTTGCTGTAGAGTTGTGTAGATCCTAGAAGTGATTATAGCTCTGTCACATAGGTAGGTGGGGTGGCATCTGATTGCAGCCGCTTTCTTAACCTTTAACTATTCCTCTGGTGGAGAGTTAGTGACCCAGTGATTCCGCAGGAGGTTGCGCAAAACTGTGCTTCACCTGTCGGCATCCAAGTCCTCTGTCAGCTGTCTCTATAGTAGTCTGCGGAGGTTTTGTAGATATATACTGGCATCTGCTCCATTTACTAAGATGTCATCCAAATAAGCAGTAACTCCTGGAAGGTCCTGTGTGAGCTTCTCATTATTCTGTTGGAAGTATCCTGGTGCTAAACGGATTCTTAAGGTAGTCTCTTTTGTAGCAAAACTCCTTGGTTGGTTGATAGTGCAAGTTATCTTTGGCTTTCTGGTGCTAAAGATATCTGATTGTAGGCATTGGACAAGTCAATTTTTGTGAATCCAAATCCTGTCTGTGCTATCTGTTTTGTGATATTTGATATGATAATAATTATGGGATATCAGTGTTGCCTTATGGGATATCAGTGTGGCCTTATGAGATATCAGTGTGGCCTTATGGGATATCAGTGTGGCCTTATGGGATATCAGTGTTACAATTTTCTGCAGGTTACATTGGGAGACTGCAATTCATATACAGATATTTTGCAATGGTCACTGCTTTACTAGGCCCATGCTTCATTACCAGTTTTGGGACATTTAACTGCATGTTATTTGATCTAATTGCAAGCGAGACTCTAGACCAAGACGCAAGTTGAAGCCATTGCTTATCAGGAAAATGACAACTTCAACATTATAAAATGCTGTAAAGTATTTGATTTATATTAACCCGATAGTTATGTATACTGTATTTGTTAGGCCTATCGTCAAGAGGTGATCAAGAGAACTCCAGGGGGTGGTGGCATGAATACAGATCTTCATGCCCTGTTTAATAGCCTTGCTGATGATAATGATGATGGCGCTGCTGGTACTGCCACTGCTGTGACCCCAGCCACATTATTTGCAGCAGGTTTGTGGAAAAGATGACATAAATTTATAATTATTCACAAGTTTTTTAATAATTATTAATTATTATTGAGCTGTTTGAAATCTTCAGTATTTCGCGTTAATCATTTGCAACATGCATGTACATGTATCTATCTCAAAATGTGCTTCGGCTACTCCTGTATTGACATTATAGGAAGCAGAAGGGGACCGATCATATGACAGATGGTATCAGTCGGTCTCAGGTAATGTCTTGTCATAATGTTCTGAGGCAAATATAGTCCTTCATTTTAGCTTGTTGTTTCTGTAATGATTTTGTTTATTAGTAGGTACAGCAAAGATACCCAAGGTGGTCACCAAAAGAAAGGCTGTCCCAGCATCCGATGCTAAACCGGCAAAGAAAGCAAAGGTAGTAACTGTTGTGAAGAAGGCACCCGCTAAAAAAGTGCCAGCAAAGAAAACACCTGCTAAAAAAGTGCCTGCAAAGAAGACACCTGTGAAGAAAATCGCTGCCAAAAAGGCACCTGCAAAAAAAGTATCTGCCAAAATGGCACCTGCAAAGAAAATGCCTGCCAAAAGGGCACCTGCAAAGAAAGTGCCTGCCAAAAAGGCGCCTGCAATGAAAGTACCTGCCAAAAAAGCACCTGCAAAGAAAGTACCTGCCAAAAAAGCACCTGCAAAGAAAGTACCTGCCAAGAAGGCGTCTGCCAAAATGGGCGCCCGTAAAAGATAACTTGTAGACCGTGTCCCAATCATAATTTTCTTTCGTAATGCTGATGCAGGTTGCGATTGGTTACGAGCTTTGTTTCCCACACCTTTATACACTTTTCACAATGACACTATATTTTAGTGAGCAAATGCACGTTATGACAGTATTAGCATTAATCAGCTAACATAATATTTAGGTTATATTAGGCGTCAATATCAAATCTCTTGTTCTATTTTTTGTGATGATTTATTCATATTGTATGTATCTTACTAGTTTTTGTATTAGTTATTTCACCACAGGTTTTACTCTTTATAATATCTATCCAAACTTTATCAAATCAATCTAAATTCGAGTCTAGCTGACAATATTAACCATGAAATTGTTTGTAACATTTAGTTTAGACTTATTTCGGTGTACAATTGTGTTAATATTTTCTCTATATTTATGTTATTATGATAATTATTGATTATATTATACTAATCTTTTATTATGCTAATACCTATTATTTTGCTATTGCTTTATTGATGTTAGCTTTGATTTATTGAGATTTCTAACTGTTCTTAGCTTATGTATTATATAATATATAATAAATACCGTGCCCCAGTAAGCCCACAGCAAATGTTTATTTTCCATAGGGAAATGTCTATTTTAAACCTTAAATGTTATAGTTAAAAGTAAAATGCCAATTTTAAAACTTAAATGTTTTAATTAAGAGCAAAATGTCAATTTCAGAGTTTAACTCAAATGTCAATTTTCGTTGATATTTCACTGCAAATTGACATTTCACGCGCCGAGCTCAACACTCCATTCGCCGAGTTCGAGACTGCACTCGCCGAACTCGACACTGCCCTCGCCGAGCATGACAATGCACTCGCCATTGAACTTAACAGATTGTGTATGTTAGAACTATAGGTGTGTAGTGTCCTTATAACCATAAGTAACTGTTACAATTTGTAAAATAAAATATATTTAGATATTTAATTTTATAGCACCAGCCATCTTAATATGTTAATGACTTTGGATTATAAGATATATATTTGCAAAGTTGTATTTGCATATATATATTCAAATATCTTTAAACATGGGAGACAATTCCCATTCAATTCCCATAATTATAGCCAGCGTTTAATGCTGTAGCTTTGTCAATGCATTCTGACATTGTACCATGAAATAAAGTACCTACCTAGCTGATCAGAACCCACAGATAAAGCGCTAAGGTTACCTGGTGTAAACTCCACACCTCTGATCCTTGTCAATAGAGAAAACTTGTCACCGTGATTTACGCCACCACATTTACTAATTATATTATTAACTCAACACTAATTTTGGCTCACATAGTTGTCCCTGTTTATTGCCTATGTTGTCTCAACTATTGTCTCAACCATTGTCTCATTCCGTCCATCCAGCAGCTTGTAGCACGCAATGGCATGTAGTAATATTGTCAAATTCAAAAGAGAACTGTCTCATGTTTAAAAAACATTTGAACATGACTTTGCAACTATGTATTTTATGGTCTAAAGATATTAACATGAGACTGAACCAGGGGTGTATAAATGGGATGGAAATTTGACATGGGGGTTTGTAGCCAAAAAGCCCCGACATTTTTTTGGATAGAGAGTCAAAAAAATGCTCAAGTCAAAATCACAATGCCCAAGTTGATCTTTGAAATTTACTTGTTACAAATGGGGTCATGTAACATATCATTATATCCCTTGCACTGCACTGGAACTACTGCTATCATTAGTTTAATGATTTAATTCCATGGTGTATTAATTAATTATTAAAGGCTTAATTTAATTAAATATATTTTGCCTACATTGCAAATCTATTAATATATTATATATGTATATTAACTCAATTTTTTAATTGATATATTTTTTTTAATATCATTTTCAATCTAATATACTTATAGCAGCTCAAATGTTGAAATTGCTAATACAGCATCACTCTTAATTTTGACACGCAGCTTAGATGCACTGTTGAGTGTTGACTGACCAATCCTGAAAATATATTGCTTGGTAAAAATGAATTTTAGGCCATGAAATAGGCCAATAGGGCATATCTGTGCTAAATTATCATCTATCTCAATGAATTGTATATAACAGTCTCATAGCA
>JAOQGN010209555.1:0-10752 GCA_027564295.1 Himantozoum antarcticum | reverse complement strand
TACTTACATTAGTACTTACAATACTTACATTAGTACTTACAATACTTACATTAGTACTTACAATACTTACATTAGTACTTACAATACTTACATTAGTATTTGCAATACTTACATTAGTATTGCAATACTTACATTAGTACTTACAATACTTACATTAGTACTTACAATACTTACATTAGTACTTGCAATACTTACATTAGTACTTGCAATACTTACATTAGTACTTGCAATACTTACATTAGTACTTACAATACTTACATTAGTACTTACAATACTTACAGTACTTACATTAGTACTTACAATAGTGTAGCTGATTTTGTGCATCATTCAGGCAGCACAAACAACGAGTAGTTTGCATTGTTGATATTTTTCTGTAATTGTTCATCAAGAATACAAATTTATCCTTTGGTTGATGTTTACATCCACCATTAATTGCATAAAAACCTGATTATCCAAGTCTCATATTTGGTGTAGCTTTTCTTATTCGAACTGCACACTGCACATCCTTTTGGTTGAACAGCAACAGCCGAGTGCAAATTAATCTTCTTTCTCTATGCTGTATAAACCACCATCCAAATCACCATCCAAATCACCATCCAAACCACCATCCAAACCACCATCCAAACCACCATCCAAACCACCATCCAAACCACCATCCAAACCACCGTCCAAACCACCGTCCAATCCTCCAGTTGGCTGGAAAAGGAGAGGTGTTGGTGAGAAACGTCAGTTTATAAGAAATCCGGGTCTATTCGCAACTGTCGTTTCGAAACTAGGTGCCCGGAGGGGGGGGGGTGAGGCTACTTAGGCATTAGACGGGGGTAAATACGTCCCCAAACCACAACTATAAACAGTCAGTTTCCAAATGGCAGTTTCCAAATGTCCGTACACCGTTTATAAGCGTGTAGAGACTGAGAGTTAAGGTTTTCTCTGTATTTTCCCATGATCTAGTGTCTACTGTATTTTTGTTTTGGTATTTTAGTTTCTTTTATAAGCCTATCAATTGCAAATGTACATAAATAATTGCTCTGATATTACAGGTCCCCTGTATCACTCCAACTTCAAGTCCATCTTGGATGAGCACAGCAAGCTCAACATCAGCTCTACATATGCCTACACAGTGGACATATTGGAGGACTTCAAACGCATGGGATTACCTGCTAATACCACAGGTGCTGACAAATCTATCATGTCCAAACTAGTCTTTGGGTATCCTTTCCTTGCCTATGGAAACAAGTTCAACTTTCTGAACGAAGGTAAGGCCAGCTATGTATGTTGCAACAATGCCACACTGATGATAGCTGCACATTACAAAACATTGTACAAATCATATAAGCTACTCAATCAATCTTGATAACTGATCTTGATTTTGACGGCTGACCTTGATAGCTGACTAAATTGGAGAGGTTTTTGTGTATAGCTAATCTTGTAACCTTATTGTGTGTGCTTAGGTTAAACGAAATCTCTTGTATTAATGAAATGCATCTGACAATTTATTAATTTTGACTTTAATTTTGCTTCATCCGAGTGTTTGGATAATGTTGTCCACCTTTTATTTGCAAATGTTACTCTTTTCTATAATCTTTTATTAATTCATTTTGTTAAAATTTCAAAGGTGTTTCTATGCGGATTAATGTTACAAGGCAGCTCTCAAACTTTCTCATTATCTCATCTAATTGCAGAGTTCTATCATGGCCAGCTGCTGACAGGAATGGATCCAATGGTGATGTTTGGGGGTCGGGTGGAGTTGCGATCCCAATCACAAGATGTTATGAGATATTGGGCTAATTTTGTCAAATTTGGGTGAGTTAAGTTATGTACTGGCTGCTTATTTTTATATTTAAGTTTTAAAACTTTGAGTTTTCCTTGAACGATGCCATATCTTTTGTAGATAGCTAACTTATAGTTATAGAAAATTCGCCATGTTTTTTCTTAGATATTTTTCATATATGATTGCGTGTCGCAAATTAACTGCGATCTCGAGTAAGCCATTGAGCAGCATGTTATATATAATGTAAAGAGTACAAAATCTGTCTGGCTGACTTGAAACTGGTTCGAAACAGATTTTGTGTTCTTTACATTATATAAGCCGTTACTTCGCATTTGACGTCACAGTATCCAATTTGTTGTCCCAGTCCCATTATAACACAATTGTAAATATAATCTGGTGAAATATCTGTCTAGTGTGAAAGCAGCCTAATGCAGAAGACCCGATTTTAATCCTCGTACGTATCATGCCAAAGACTTTTCAAAAGTAGTGTCTTCTCATTTTCTTGATTTGCGTAAAAGGCTCAATCTATTCCGGAGAGAAAATCATCAGCCACAATGCTTTTCACCAGGAACCCAACTGAAAGTATTTTAATATGTTTTGTAGCATTTACATTGATTTCGGTTTATTCTTTTTCAGGAATCCATCAAGTGGCGTTAAAGTAGATTTGAAGTGGCCCAACTATAACATCTACAGCAACACACTTCTAGCTATTGATAGTAGCAAAGTGGTGAAGGTCAAAGCATTCTTTAGCCAACAATGGTACTACCAATACTTTGAAAGCTTCTTCTACAACTCTTTAAAATGTATGCGAATGCACAAAGACATGCATACAAAGTTAGCAAAGGTTGATACTTCCGATGATTCAGGAACTCAAGTCAGCAACGAGTTGGGAACAACTGAGCAGATGGACCCCAACATAGAGATGTCTACAGGTTTTAACACCACTACACAAACCCCTACAGATCTTATTGATGGCAATACGACTATAGCGATGGCTCACACCATCACTGCTGCATTATTGCTGCCAGTAATACCCTGATGGTTATTAGTACTTGCCGCATAAATGACATCTAAAGACCAATGCCTGTCATACTCCTGGTGTCTAATCAATGCTTGTCATGCCACTTCCTTTAGCATACATTGATCAATATCAACAAATGATTGTAAACTATCCTCTTCTAACAGATGACGACGTTTTTTTTACTGTATGCTTAAAACTAATTTGATTGCGATTTTTTGGCAATTATACTTTCAAGTTGAAATAATGTTTTGATTATATCTACAGTATTATATCTATATCTATCTGTATATATAAAGCATACCTGCGTGATTCCTTGACACATCGTCACGTATCAACCGAATCATAAATGTGATTATATATTTATCGATGCAGACCTGACTATTTATCGTTGTATCATTTGTATCTACGTGTGTACTTCTCATTGCAGATAACACTTTCTCAATTATTAAATTGTTATAGATTAGCAAATTATCGTTGCTTAATATATTTTTATTATATGCTATGCTATATATACATGTACATACATAATATAATTTATTATGGCTATTAGACACAGATTTTCTGAATGCAACTTTAATTTAACGCAACGCAAATTTAATCATACAACACAGTGTAAAAGTAGCTATCTACGCTTCTATCAACATAATATGTTGATAGAGGGTCAACTATATGCATTCGCTCTTTCTATGCCTCTATCAACATAATATGTTGATAGAGGCATAGAAAGAGATGAGACTATTTTAACAATTTGGAATATCTATGATAAATTTATAGTAGCCCAAGTTACCACATTTGAGTCCAATATATATATATACATCTACATATGTATATACATATACATATTGGTGGCTGATGTTATCACTTCTTTCTTGTTGTGCAGGTTATTGTTAGACAGACAATACAAAGAGAGTAAGACGAGATTGGCAGGGCTCAAACAGATATAATATGTTTATTAGCCCCTGGAGTTCAGGTACACCACGGTAGCAGAAGAATGGCAGTAATAAATATAATATTAATGGCTCACTTATAAATGTAGTACACTTGTAGAACACGTCTGATTACTGTGAGCAATATAACAGAACTGAAATACATGGGTGACGATTATACTAGCAGTTAGATAGCATGCTGCTTAAGGAAGATTAACTGCTATTAACTATTGTTCCGTCAGTCAACAAGCTTACATAGCATGACAAGTATTGCCTGGCTAGTACATAGTCACAGGCAATAGAGATTCCGAGCGGTTAATAATTATCTTGTACTGTCCATAAGATTAGCTGCACAGGATATATGCAAGCTCTTGGATCATAAAGGATAACGGGATCTTGACATTAGATAGGATCACCATACTGCATAACTCTGTAGTACAGTCATCAGATATACAGCATACAAGTGATGCTATCAGCGGTAGTTATCCTCTCTCCTGATACTGGAAGATAATTCAGCACTGGTACAGTCTGCAGGCCAAGAGCTGCCTGACAAGGAGAGTGGTAAGAATGCACCTACATAACAGTATTACTCCTATCACTTGTCTGCTGGTGTGCGGGTTTCTCTGATATAGAAATCAACGCGGAAGAGAAAGGGCATGTGGTATTATGGTATTGTGGCAGTAGACGTTAATGTCAATCAACACCAACCGGAGGCTGCGCTGAGAAGATCAAGCCATCGCTCTCTCTAACTTCAACCGTTGATCTATACAGACGTGTTCAGTCAGTGCCTCTACTCTACTATTACCAGTGTCATATATATAATTCACCCAAGTTTCCTACAGCATTACAGGTTAGTAAGTGAGCTGTAATTCGGCCGCGTACTATTATATATAGAGGCTACCAGAGATGAATGAATGCTTCAGAACAAGCTCATCCTTTATATACAGTGTTGAGGTGATCCTGGGCTGACCAACCTGGAACTTGGAGAATGCTAAAAATACCTCCGGGAGAGCATGGAAAAGATTATAATAATGAAAATGTGACAAATGTCTGTGGGCAGACCTTACAGATGAATATAAAATATATGATTTGACTGAGCAGACTGATTTTGCTTAGCAGACTGAGCTGATTGAACAGACTGAACAGACTGAATTGATGCTAAGTGCATTCTTAAGCATCAAATATAATGTTGGATGCAATGAATAATAGTCTGCCTTCCCATGTCACACATATTTGGGAAGGGGAGGGTGGAAATCTTCCACAATATCAACTGGGCCCTTGTTTACATTAGCTTCCACTGTACTATCACTTTATTATTGTCTTGTATTTAATGTCCTGCGATGGGATAAACAAATTGTATATTGTAAACCCAGCCATCACTGAGATGGCCGGTTTGAATTCTACATTAATAAACTACACTGCAATTCAACTTTTTCTCTCTGATGATTCTCTTGAGTACTACTACAGATTTTGCAGTACTACATTGGCGGCAATGGCTGGGAAGAGAGCACTAGTACGGAGCACCAAGAGAGCACTAGTCACTACTAGACAGCACTACTCACTACTAGAGAGTACTAGTCCAGAGCACCAAGACAGTGCTAGTCACTGCTAGAGCCCTAGTAAAGAGCACCAAACATAAGTCACCATGGCCCCAGAGCAATAGTAGGCTTGAGAAAAATACTGAAATTTAATAATTATATGATAATTATTATTTTAAATATTCCAGGTCTTACACCACTTACCAAGACGTAAATCTCTCTCTCTCTCTCTCTACATCTCTCTACAATCAGCATTGTAGAGAGATCAGTCACAGATTGAAGTCACAGATCGTGTTCACACGATTAGAGTTAAGTCGCATACACACCACCACAAATTATAAGGAGCCTAAGGAGCACCAGAACTGCCCTTGTATTTCAAATCCAATACAACTGCTGTGTTCTGCAGGATAGTTATTGGAGGGTGCTCACAATATTCACAAAACTAACAAGCCAGTGTTAGGAGATCTCGGAAGGCGTAGCCCTATCCAGAGTATTCTACTAGTATTTTAGAAAATTGGGAAGTCATTCTAGATTGCTGATACTTTACACAGATGTAAGTCCATTACCAGAAGAGGGTTACTAAGGCCAAGGTTTCCATATCTCCAGGTATATCTACAATAGCCAAACATCCAATACTAACAGCGACTATTACAGCAGATACAAAGAGCCACAACAGAGGAGGAGATGCCAAGAGTAGGGGGTGATGAGGAATACACACTCCGCAGACAACCTAACAGGGAACCCGTCTACAAGATGGAGGATGAGCTTGTGGGTGAGGAAAACCTTCTGCAACCTCCTCTAGAAACAGTCAACTGCAGAACTAGAAGAGCAATAGGAACGAGACAAACTCCTCCAGCTACTAAAGAAACTGCTCCAGATGTAGTACCACAGACTCTTACTGGTCAGATAACTCTGGAACAACTGCAACCATGGCACTGTTCAGATAACTCTGGAACAACTAGCAACCATCGTACTGGGACAACACATCCCAGATCCCCACCTAAACAGTCTAAACTGGTCCAGCATACACAGAAGGCACCGACATCCAGGAATATTCCGGATAGAGGCCATGGAAACAGGTATTCACCTGAGAGGTGCACTTAGCGGCTCCGCCCATCTCACTGCCTACCCATTTCCACATTATGACATATATGCCCTGGAAGCAGAACTCTTGGAGCATTATGCTTTCAGTCCTATTGATGCAAGGTTCCAGCTAAAGAGACGGTTTCAGGGAGAAAAGCATTGGACCAGAACAGCTCACTGATGAAGTCAGTCAGCAGGTGCATACAGGAAATAGTCATTGATTTAGCCCATAACAGATTGCAGAGGAAGAAATTTAAGTAATCCTAGACACACTGGGTTGGCCAGACTTGGCAATGCACATTACTACAGCAGCACCCATTACCATCCAACAAGCTGTCCACATTGCTAAGAGACACCAAGGATTCCATGATAGGTGACCGAAGGCCAGCCCATACACTTCTACCAGGATCCGGGAAGTTGTGGCAGAGCCAGGGATGCCGTGGAGAGTCCGACCCAATGCCCAGTCTTATGGGCTCAAATCAACCAGCTATGATGACAACTCCGCGGATGCGGGAAGTAGAACACAGCCACTGTGGGGAATTCCACTTCCCACGTGGGTGTTAAGATCAGTCGCAGAATGAGTACCAGTCAGAGGTGACAAGGACATTGAGTGCTTCCATAGCGGATGATGCCATTTTGTTGCTGACTGTGCTGAGAAGCCTAGAACTGCTCCATGGGGTTGGGAGAACAGCCTCTCATCTCCAATGAAGTCCAATAACAACTGTTCGAGATACTACTAGAGCCCTCAGACAGGCCAACGGACACAGGGTCCTCCAGAGAACTAGCCCCAACCCCTGCACCCGCTGCCAGTGCAAGGCTTGTGAGACCCTCCACAAGAATCTTAAGGAACTGAAAGTTCCAGCAGCCACCACTCTAGCAGCCCCTGTTGCAGTCCAACAAGGGCCAAGACCCCATCGGCAAACCAAGGGCCAGCATCAGTGCTCAGCACTGCACCACCACCTCTATGCCCGCCGCCAAATCAACTGACACTAGTGGCCAGGTCTACACCACAAACCACGCAATGACCTGATCTACCTCAACACCACTTTTGGTGTCTGCAGAACTCTCCACATCCAGACCTGCCTCCAGGCCGAGGCACAATACCACTGGAAACCCAGGCCCTCAGCTTGGAGGGACAGCTAATAACTCTAATAGCTCATGAGTACACCATGCCTCAGAAAGCTGTACAACTGATCCAAACCATTGACCACACTACACGCCTTGACCATATGGTTGGAACCAAGCACCAGGACGTGCACCTGAGTCAGTGAGGCCTCTCACTGAACCTACTCTTGTGACCTCGTGCCCATTCCAGGCTCTGTAGACAGCAGGAGTAGAGGAGATGGCTGCCACAGGGAACTACAGAGTGCCTAAGCTGCCCTGTAAATAACTTGAAGCTCAGTGACTTCAGCACACTGCCACAACTACATCAACATTTGCTGGAGACCTCATTAACTTAACCCAGGATGACATAGCACCCTGCCATGGGTATTTCTTGCCTGACAGTCTTAGAGGCCAACCTGTGTAGTGCCTGGTAGACTCCTGTTGCACGTTGACCATCCTCTCCAAAGCAGTTTTTTAAATGTTAAACTCTCAACCAGGCACAGCCCGAGTAGCCGATGGATCCAACATTGCTACTTATGAAGCAATCATTCTCTGAGGACAGCTATGCCACTGGCATAACCAGCACAAATTCTTAGTGGCCGAATTGCAGGAGCATGTCCTGCTAGACCTGAACTTTCTTCAACATTTTCAGGCTTGATTTTGTTTCAAGGACGCCGTCCTCATTGTGGACAGACACCTCCTCGAATGTCAAGACGAAAATGGGAATGCACTGCTGTCTCAGGTCTAGCTCAACCAAAGAGTGACCACACCAGTACGTACAGAGTGCCTGGTCAAGAGCCAGCTGAATCATCCATTGCCAGGACAGCGTTACACTGTTGAAGCTGTCAACAGTGGTCGCCCCTACTTGGTAGCCACTACAGTGGCTCCAAACAACACACCTCCCATCCCTGTCTGGATCTTAAACCCAATTGCAGAACCGATGGAACTGCCTGCAGGCAAGATTGTGGCCACATCAGCTCATTGGTACATGATGCCATTACTCCACTTGCCCTATTACATAGATTGACTTGTCCAATTCCATACCAACCTCCTGTCATTCCGCCTCATCTCCAGGTGCTTTTGACAAGGCTCAAGAGAGCTGTTCTAAGCCAGACCATATCACCAGATTTGGGCAACTACTGAACCACTATCAGGATGTATTCAGAGCTTCCTCTACTGACATAGGCCGTATTAGCCTGGTCAAACACTCCATTTCCATACAGGCCGACGCTGCATCTATCATGCAGCGACCCAGAATCCTTGGTCCTGAGAAGGAGAGAGAGGTAGACAGACAGGTTAAGCAGCTAGAGGAGGGGGGACTGATTGAACCATCCCATAGTGCATGGTCAAGCCCAGTAGTCATGGTGAAAAAAAAAGATGGCTCCTGAAGATTTTGTATTGACTACCGCAAACTAAATGTACTCTACCATCAAATATGCATACACGCTCCCCAGGATTGATGACAATTTGGATGCTCTCAGCAGCAGCAGATCTTTTTCTACGCTTGGTCTGCTCATTGGTTACTGGCAAACAGCACTAAATGAAGATGCAAGCAAAAGTCTGCATTTGTCACTAGAAATGGCCCTCGGCAGTGGAAGGTACTGCCATTTGGACTGACATCATCACCATCCACATTCAAGAGATTAATGGGAAGAGTCTTGAGAGATCTCCATTGAAGACTATCTTGCTCTGCCTCGCCGATATGGTGATATTCAGTGACACAGTTGAGAGCCATCTGGAATGCCTAAAGGAAGTCTTCAGATGTCAGATGATGGCCTCAAGCTAAAGCCAAGCAATTGTGAGCTATTTAAGACCAAAGTCACATACCTTGGGCACGTGGTTTCTGCTAAGGGAGTGAGCATGGACGCCGAAAATATATAGGCAGTCAAGACCTGACCACAGGCTCCCAATGAGGCTGCAGTGAGAGAATTTCTGGGCCTCGCATGGCACTATAGGCACTTCATCCAGCACTGTGCAGATGTAGCTCAGCCACTGCATCACCTGACAAAGAAGGATTCCATTTTTCAATGCAATCAGAATACACAGAACAGCTTCCTGCAATTCCAGGATGCCTCCTCTCAGCTCCAATTTTGAGCTACCCAGATCCAACTTTGGGGTATATATATTATAGATTGATGCTTCAAACGCAGCCTGTGGGACAGTACTTGCTCAAGTATAACCCAGAAAGGAGAGGCCAATAGCCTATTTCTGTAAAAACCTTCAGCCCGGAGGAACGCAACTATCGCATCACGTGCCGAGAGTTACTACCTGTCGTGAAGGCTGCACACCACTTCCCCATACCTTTATGGTAGACAGTTCAAGTTGTGGACAGACTGTGCGAGTCTGACCTGGATAGTAAAACTTAAAGATCCCAAGGGATTGGTGGCCCACTGGCTGGAAGAGCTCCAGGAGATTAACTATGCTCTGGAGCACAGAGTAGGGATGTCACATGGCAATGTTAATGGACTCAGCAAACATCCCTGCCCAGAGACATGTAAGCATTGCAGTAAGCAAGAGCACTCAGCCGCCAACTCAGTAAGCAAGAGTTCCTGCAGCCGCCAACACCGCACCCATGCCATCTCCAGATGACGCAGGCTAGCGTCTTTGCTCCACGTCCACCTACAGCCAGCAGGGGCAACCCCCAACCAGAGAGCGGGCCAGCACCTCCACCACCTTCCACAATACGGCTATTATGGGCAGTGAGAGAGATGCTATGCCTTCAGCAAACTGAAGCAGCCTCTATCCCGAGTTTATCGTGCTGTGAGAACCCAGACCCCCATTTTGGATTTTGAATTACAGGTGGCCACACCCGAGTTAAAAGAGCTAGTAGTATAGGGTGAGCAGATCGGTACCCCCTTCTCCGAAAGTTTCACCCAATCACAGAGCTCCTAACAAGCTCTAAGCCAATCAGAAGACGACAAAAATGAGGAAATTTGAAGAAAAGCTCAAAAAACGAAGTCCAAGTCAAAGAGTCCAGCAAAACGACCTAATCCAGCCCTCTGATTGGCTTAGAGCCTTTTTTCACTTCCGTCTCAACTCTTGAAACAGGAACTCTGTGGCCTTTCAATACCAATCTCGCAAGCGACGAGCGTCCCTAGCGACCGACAATTAAATAAACCAATCACGACCGAGCTTACAAAACCTCTCCGTTTCCGGTCGACGCTCATCCCGCGGGACTCGCCAAAACGCCAGACCTGCCGCTGGTCCCTACTCGCGATCGGGCGCCCCGGGACGGGTGCGACGGGACGACGGCCAGGGGGCACCCGGCCGTTCTACCGGCTATGGTTTCCAACAAAAATACTTTTTTTG
>JAOQGN010209444.1:0-10753 GCA_027564295.1 Himantozoum antarcticum | reverse complement strand
AAATGAAAGAGAAGATAACTTGCAACTCGGTATAAATTAAGCAATTATAACAAATAGAAGATAACTCCTATATATATATTTTACAGTTCTTCAGATTATCTCTCAGAGAAGAGATAACCTGTACAATCATTCGGTACATTGCTACCATTATCTCAGATATCTCAGATACAACAAATTCATTTGTTGTATAGAGATTTGATAATATTAACATACAAGGGTTGATATCTCTCAAAGTATATTATTATTACAATATAGATATATATATAAATATAGATATATATATATATATATATAATAAAAGAAAGGAAATGCCCTGCTGTCGTTAACTCATTACATACAAAAATACTTGAATTAGGGTACGTTGTTAAATTGAACACTGCAAGGTATGATATTTGCCATATTTTTTTGATATCTGCTGTTTTCTAGTCAGAATAAAAAACGGTGTGGAATCAAAATTCGGTGAGTCATGCTAAATGGGCAAAGTAAAATGTTATTGCATTACTCTGGAGTTGCTCACAAGTACCTGACAGTAAACAAAAAGGAAGAATATAGGACAGTAAACTAGCTGCAAGCTGTTATTATGCATCTTATAATTCCCATCCGTGACAGTATAACTTTACAATGGGAGAGGGTTTTTGAGGCCCAATCAACCGCCACCTTCGCTTCTAACTAACCTCTGTGTCCTATGTTGTATCTTGCAGACAATATAAATTACACCACCACTCAGAGGTGTACACTCCAAGTCTAAGACTCCACTTCAGAGTGGGAGTGGAGTCACTTTTTTCAGACTTCTAACAGACTCCCAACTCTTGTGATTGAGGACTCCAACCCCACTCTACTCTACATTTTAGCGTTCAAACTTGACTCTACTTCAATTTTACCTCAATTCCAACAGACTTCTTTCGACTTTTGACTCGAGAGGGTTGTAGGTCGACTCCTCAAGCAGCCATTGTCAAGAATGGAATTATGGCAATGTCACTCGAATTATACGATTGCAGATGGCCTCTCCAGTCAATCTGTCTCAGATTTAATTAATTGTGTAGCATATAGCATTTTCTATTAATAACCTCAATTTACGCAGTTATGGATGTTTGCAGTATTAAAATATTCATTCGTTGACCTAACTGTTAACTTGACCCCAATTTGCTCACAAAGGTGCTTGCGTGACTTTGCGTCAATTTGATACTCCAGTGGAGGCAGACTTCGACTTGACTTTGACTCCTATTTCAAATTACTATTGTGACTCTCACTTGATTTCAACGTACGTTTTTCAAAGGGGAAGTGACTTTGACATGACTCCATCTAATTATCTATGACTTCTGAAAACTAGTGACTCCTCAAAAGTGCGACTCCGTACACCTCTACCACCACTGACCATTGTCCAATGACCAATGACCAATGACAAAGAGTGCACTAGGGTGCAGTAAGGACAGCAATGAAGTAAAACAGTGTAAAGCTTTGCTACAATATATTTAATTCTACACAAATAATTTGATAGCTGATACTTGCTCATTTGAATTTGAGACATTGCTGCTAGAAGCAATGGAAGAACAGACAATTCCCAAAATTATTCAATAAAAATATCACATTTATTTGGTAACCAGCCAATCGGGTGGAATCAACATTTATGTCACAATCATCACAACTATCAACCAATGAGCATAACCCCATTGCCAAAGATTATAAGTATATTATCTATATATTTAGCCTCAGTTTAAAACAAACTGCTAAAAATATCTGATTTAGATTTATTTATCATCCAGTTGGTGGTTTCTAAATAAATTAACTGCAGTCTGCAGGCTTATTTCTTTCAAGACTTCAGCACGTGACAATTTATTTTGCCATGTGTTGTGTGATTTAGACCAACTTTGGCTGTTCCGTTCAGAAAATTAACAATAAAATAACGAGCCAAGTCCTTTCAAATGGAACTGCAGTGCTATTTCTTCACTAGGACTTAACTAGGACTCAATCAACATATTGGTTAATACTATCAGTTATTATGTTGCATTTTGATTATAGTTTGATCAAGGAGTTGGACTGGGACGGGACTGGGACCCACTTCAACTCCTTGGTTTGATTGCATTCTACTTTTTTTTAACTTGGAGTGTAAACTTGTTATTCAGTTATCTTGCCATCCTGGTGTTTGCATTGTAAGCAGTACTAACATATCAACTAGTACTAACTAATTCGTCTTGTGCCCCTCTAGTGCCAGCTTAATATTGGGATATACATAAATCCAAAGTACATTTCATTTTATGTTTATTAATTTTTATGTACATTAATTTAAAATAAGCTATTACTTATTTGCTATTAATATGTAGTTGTAACTTGGTAATATTATTATAATACTAATCGCTATAAGATATAATATAATAGGTTTCTAGCCTAAAATTAATAATTTAATTAGTCATATTCTGATTTTCAGAAGATTCACTATGTGATTTTGTTACGACTATTTTATGTCTATTTCCTTTATTGTATTACTTCATCAGAAAGTGATGATCAAAAGCAATTATGGTTATATAATTGTTGCTGATAGTTACATCTTACATGTATGTTGTAATACCCGAGTGTGCAATGGAGAATTTCAATTTATTGTTATGTCTTTATTTTTTATATAACGCACATGACTACTACAGGAGGCATCTTTTCTACGAAATTGGAGTGTCAATGGGTGACATCTTATCTAGCCTTCGTCTTATGCTTATTCACTGTCAAAACACTGGAGGTCAAGGAAATTATTTCATATATTGTAGGAAGGAGTCTGCCCCCAAGTTTCTAGAGCGACCGGAGACTCTAGTTTGCCGAGAGGATGAAACTATTAAAGTCTTCAGCAAATGCCAAGGTATGATTCAGAATTTGTCACGATCATTGACTAGGATATACTTGTAGCTGATAGAAGAACACATGAAAACAAGCATTTACTAAAGTGTGTAATCTGCCAGACAACAGTATCGACAACAATCTACACTACAGTCCATGCAAATGATGCTGATCTATATTCCATGGACCTGCCTTCACTGACCGCAAACTTGAGAAGGATGCTAGCGAATGGTGTACAATTTAGAGTTATAACAATTCTCCTGTGTTCCGTAGTTTAGCTAGCTGGGTTCCAGAACCTCTTTACCAAAGAGAGGGTTCTAAAGGTATAAAGAGCTAGTATCATGTTGGAGTTACTTTTACCATTGACCTTGTGGTTTGTGCATTGAACTCTTATATAGCAAACTGCATATATAAGAGAGCTAACATAACAGAGCCATATATAAGAGAGCATATATAACAGAGCTAACTCATATTCAGTGAGCTAACATAGTTAGCTCACTGAATATGAGTATTTTATTTTTAACCTCGAAGGACTAAATTTAATTTAAATTAAGTTGTGGTTTCAAAGCTTGGGATTAACTTTTCAAATAATATTTCCAATAATGTATTGTAAACGTTTACTGTCATATTCCTGGATTACTGCAGTGTTTCCAGTTTGAGTTGCCGACTTACCGTTGATATAAAGTGCCACTGCCAGTGACCAGAAATTATTGAATATGTACAGTACATGCTTCTTTATAAACATTGGTTATTTCAAATGTTTCGATTGATTGGATAATAATTTTCTTGATGTGTCTTCTTTACTGTACCATATTTTATCTTCATACTATCGCCTTTGCCATACAGTAATGTGGGGCTTATTGTTTATTTTAGGTGTTCCAAAGCCTATCGTTACTTGGTTTCGTGACGGCAAGCTGCTAAAGCATGACAGTACCTGCAGATTGTATAACAAGCAAGATGAATACTATCTGGAGATACCCGGGTTAGTAAATTACAGCGTGGAGAAATTACAGTAAATACCACCAACCAATTCATTGTTACAAATAACTTATTCAACCAATCAGTTAATTGGTTACAAATAATTAACCAACCAGGTTGTTAGGTACAAATATTCAACCAGTCAATTTACCGGTTATAAATATTGGTTCAATCAGAGCATTGACTTTGAATATACAAGCAAGCAATTGAGTAGAAATTTAGTATTGAGTTGTCAATTTTACTGAATAATGGACGCATATTTTAAATAAATAATTAATTAAATTCAAGAATATTTATATAATTTGAAAATAATCCTTGGAAAATAATCAAGGGGTAACATCATAGAGTGTTGATTCTTGAAGGAAGCATGTTCAAAAACTTTTCTTGTTGATCAGAGATGGAGAAGCACATTTGAGGTGGTGAATTGACTGCGACTCAATTTCAAAACAGTTGGACAATATTTGACGATTGCAGTTTTTGGCCTTTATAGCAGTTCAGTAGCTACTAAATGGTCCTGCTGTACACAGCCATCTTCACTCATCACAGGGGCGTATATAAGTATCACCACACGGCAAGATGCCATGTATGGCTTCATCTTTCTTGGCTTTCCAATATTGAAAACCCCACCTTTCCATCTTGATTAAAACTCTTTCTATGATCATTTTAGTGATGCAACCTCTAAATTGCAACTTTCCAGTGATTTTAGCAGTTTTAAGTGGAATTATTTTCTAAAATGAAGATGTAGGGTGTAAAATTGAAAATGTAGGGTGTAAAATTCTAAAAATGTAGGGTGTTATTTTATTTGTTATATATGCCCCTGCCTCATCAACTCAGTGTTATGATAGTGATACTGCCCTTTCCGAAAATTTTCTATACATTACATTTTGGCCGGTTCAACTATTTTAAATGTCAT
The DNA here is from genome assembly GCA_027564295.1 of Himantozoum antarcticum. NCBI lineage: Eukaryota > Metazoa > Bryozoa > Gymnolaemata > Cheilostomatida > Bugulidae > Himantozoum > Himantozoum antarcticum. The sequence goes on along the minus strand of JAOQGN010209444.1, from coordinate 6,039 downwards.
TGCAATATTTACCAGAGTGTACTATCATATATATGTTTGGAAATTGTTTTGGGAGTATCTGTTCTGACAGCATTGCTGTATTATGTAATGTAAGTTGAACGTCTATTATTTTAGGTGCTCTATACTAGACTCGGGAGAATACACATGCACAGCTACTAATTCACAAGGCGCCGTCTTCTGCAGTTTTAATATCCATGTAGAAGGTATGCACTGTGCATTTAAATTATTTCCATATTCTGCCTCAGTGACAGTAAAGGTCGAGTTCTCTTTCCTGTCAGATCTTGCCAAATTATTGGCCATTATAATTATCCCCTACTTGTTATGTTTCGCTTCGTGTGTGGCGTAATGAGATGAAGCAGAATAGATGCCCACCATTCCTTTTTTGAGGAAATGATGCTATGGTCATCGTCCACCATGTTTTCCTTCTTTGAGTAACAAGGCAATGAATTGGATTAATATTCCTAGTAGTTCCGCAAATAAGACAACATACCAGTACTACTAATCCTTTTCAAGATGGCACCATTTGTTATTGAGTGACTGGAGTGTTTATAGTTGTTGCACCAAATATATCAGCATAGAACGCTTAGAGCTTCCATCAATTATATTTTTTGTTTTTCAACCTGCTTGCTTTGGAACCACCCCTACGGGTGTCTCGACTAGTACGCCATTCTGCTTTCATCAATTATATTATTGTTCACTGGTGACCTTAATCTTATCAGTTGTTCTTAACTGAACAATAAATGTAACTGGTTCATAGATGATTTGGTTAGGTTTGTGTGAAAAGATGTGGCAAGTTACTAAACGTAACACTTTTGAACATTTTAGGCAAAAGAATATCAGGTAACCCACTTTGTTCTCTGCGATGTTATGGTGTCTAGTTACTAGTTAGGGACCGGTCACACGGAACATCAAAGTTGCTGGCGACGTTAGCTTTGACGTTGTGCTAAACGGTAACGTTAGCGATCAGCCAATCATAATCAATCAAAATTTGATGTAGGTGTCAACGATTAAAGTCTTAAAATCTAGACATGATGACTCCCACGTCAAATTCTGATTTGCTGATCGCCGCAGCTGCAACATTGCTGCTAACGTCAATGGCAATTTGGATGCCTCGTGTGTCAGAGGCTTTACTGGTTACTAGTAACTAGTTAGTATTGCTGACTGACTAACTCGGTGTATAGATTAAAGTTGTAGCAAGCTTTCAAATTTCATTTTCAGATATTAACTATGCACTTAATACTATGAAGTATGGATATGCGCACAAATTTGGATTTAGTTTGAATTTGAAATTTGACAATTTGAATTTGACAAATTTGAAATTTATCATTTTGTGGCACATGAAGCTTTCTAACTCTTTTCTCAATTGGAACTTGTTTGGTTTTCTATCGACATTCATTTTATGGTACTTAGTTGTTTTAAGAGTTACCCCCTTGCCTACCCTTTGTTTCGATATTTCTGTAGTTCCAATGGTCGCCCACTGTCATGTTGTCCACTACTAGCTGAAGATTACCCGCTACAAGCATTGAAGTGTTTTTGCCCACCACAACCCATGTTAGTGTCTTTCACCCACCAAACCTGGAGGTTGGTCCACTCTTGCACCTTTTATGAACAACTAGTAATGTGCTAGAACAAAATTGCGACGGGGAAGTTCTTTTCTTCTGATCACATCGCAAACTGCAATCTTAGAATTGCACTATTGCATCCAACACTAATCTGTGGCACTAATCACTCACTGGACAGTGTTATGTGATGTTATACCACCGCACGCTTTGATTGTACCACTGTTGTGTGTGTTCACCCACTGTTTGCTTTTCTTTTCCCCTATTAGCTGTCATAAGTGAGCACGATACAGCGCCGTCTGACTACAGCGATGATCTCGTCTTTATAGCTCATGATTTGTCGGCCGTTGAAGAAGAACATTCCACCGATGTACAATCTGATCATGATAAAGATCATAAAGAGGCTCCTTTCCTGTCACGAATGTATGTTATTCGTGACTTCTATGAGCCTAGTAAGAGAATAGCCTTTAAATATGGCGAGATTGTTGAAGTGTTGGACACTCAGCAAGATGACAAGTGGCTTGTTAGGAAAAAGGCCGATTCGCTACAGGTAACTGGTAATATGTCTTCATTGGTGCACTATTGAGGTCTATGCTATACTAAATCAAAACCTCTATTGAGGTTTTGATTTCCATTCAAAACATGTTTCAACTACCAACAAGACTCCCAAGAGTCTGATGCATAGTAATTATGTAGACAAAATAAGCAGACAGCCTCTGACAGCCTATCACAGGGCATGTATCATACAACCTATCAAAGGGCGTATATCATGCAGCCTATCACAGGACTTATAGTCTCAGCCTATCATAGAACTTATATCATTCAGCCTATCTCAGGGGATATATCATGCAGGCTATCACAGGGCTTATAGCATGCAGCCTATCACTGGGTGTATACCATGCAGCCTATCCTAACACGCATCAAAATACGGTGCTTTAGTATGCAATCTCAGGGATTATAACATGCAACACTCATGTCGAAGTTCAGCTAATTGAAAATTAATAGATGTATTTTATTATGACTCATATCTATAATCTATTGGTGAAATCTAATCTGGTAGTAAGTCTCAGAAATTCGATTCAGATGTACCATGCTACCAACCATGCATAGGATTCGCGATATGGGTGTATTTTTAAGTGGATGTGTTGTGTTTTATGGAATGTGTTTCATTTAGGGTTTTTCGCCCAGAGCATTTTAATTACGTTCTGGCAATTCATTGAGGTTATAAGAACTGGAATTAACTGTCATGTTCCCACAGACCAGATATAATTACATAGCCCTAGAACATTTGTTATGTTGCTGCAGGTCTCATATATGCCGCGTACTTACCTATCACAAGCAATGCCTGACAAGAAGACTCTATCTGTGGATGAGTCACCCTCCGACTCGCCCAAAACATCAAAACAAAAGAGAGCAGGCATGAGGAAGAATTCTAGCCTGAGAAGGAGCTCGGAGGTGGAGGAATCTTCCTCCGGTGAAGAGGCTGATAATGACTCTACAAAAGAGGTAACTCAGACTGGGCTCATCCTTGCTTCACTGTCATTATTGTCTCCCTTTATTTTCTATGTCTTTTATCAACAATATCAGTAGACAATAATTAATGCAACTTATGGAGTAACAAACAGACTTATTACAATTTTTATACTAGTATATAATTAGATGTATATAATTATAATAATTATAGTAATAATTATAATTATAATAATTATCATAATTATTATATTAGAGTATATATTACACCTCACAAGCGAGATAATGAAGATATTTCTTTATTTAGTCTGGTAACCTGGTATTTGTGGCTGTTGCTGATTATGAATCTCCTGAGCTAAAGATCTGTGAAGGACAATTCCTTGAAGTGTTGGATCAAAGCAACCCACACATGTGGCTTGTGAAGACTAAACCGACTAAGGTAAACACCATACTGATCATTCAGTATTTCGTACTCATGGAATGTGAGTTTTGTTTCTTGTTTCTTTCTTTGTACCTGATCCCCAGATAGACCTGGTCAGATAAGTAGGAGACCGTAGCACAGATGTTAGCATTCGCCCACTCTACCTATACCCACAGAGAAACTTGGGCAAAAATCTGTTGACTTTGCAATTGCTTCTCTGCTATCACTATGCCTTGCTTTGTGACATGTACATGTATATTACTGAATATACATGTAGGTGAACCCAAGTCGTGTTGGTTGGATGCCAGCTAGTTACTTAGAGCAGAAGGACGGAGGGGGTCTAGTTGACAGGAGAAGCACCCGTGAGGTCTTTAGAGAAGATATTATACAGATAACCAACAAAGCTGCTGAAGCTAAGGTTAAGAGGAGGTAGGCTTCATGCATGGGCAGATAATAGTTTGCAACTTCTGAGAAATACCAAATTTTCCATCACCAAGTTTTTGCCCCTATAACTGAAGACAAGTAGTGGTGTTATACCCATTTTGGTGTTATTTCTCTATTGTGTCTAAAATAATGAATAAATTTTATTGGAGTTACGCATTCTCAAGTAAATATTGTGGAGGAATTTCCAGCTCCCCCTCAGCTGTATGACATTATATAGTAGATACACAGCCTATGTACATAGTATTTAATTTTATAGACATTACGTATTCAGAGTCAGCCAACTTTGCTGTACTCTATCGGCCGACTCGGTTAAGGCCTTGAGATGAAATTCGGCAGAGTTATTGGAAAGGATATTTCAAGTCTGCGTTCCGAATTTCAATCCATTTGACCAAGCCTAATTTGGTTCAGACTGAATTCGGCTTGAGCCAAATGTTCGGCCAAAGTACTTTTGCTATTGAGTTGAAATTTGGTACGCGCAATCCTCAGACTGTTGGAATTTCAGCAGATTTGGCTAATTACAGCCGAATCCGCTCACTACAGCTGAATCCAATAAGTTCATCTGCATATTAAGCCACGCCTCTTTTTCTTGTATATAAAGAACCACATGTCTAGTGTTGGCACACTTGATGTAGCATCTTTAGTACCATTCTTGAGTTCTGCTAATTTTTGCTGAGAGTATTATTCAATAAATTGTTGAAATTAAATTATATTCCGTCTTAGATTTCTGAAGCACCTAACTAAGTTGTAGATCACAATTGCATAATTTGGAACCCTTAGCCGAATGGTCTAAAAACCCCCCAAACTCTTCCCCCAATCTCTACAACAGACTGCCATCCCTCCCAACTTGTCCTTTCCCTTTTGTCCTTCCCAATTATCCTTTCCAATTCGGCTCAACCTAGCCAAGCTGAATCCACCAGAGTCGGCTCAACCTAGCCGAGCTGAATCCACCAGTCTGCTTCCCCCAGGCCGAATCCCTTGAGGAATAACTCCCAACCAGAGTCCCCTACACACATACTAATTATCCTTCCCAATTCGGCTGAACCTAGCCAAGCCGAATCCACCAGAGTCTGCTTTCCCCCAGGCCGAATCCCTTGAGGAATAATCCCCAACCACCCAACCAGAGTCCTCTGCCCATTCCGCTTGATTTCACAACCCCCTTCCATTCAGTCCATCCCCGTTATTCGTACAATCGGCTTCTAATCAACAGGATAGCCCCAACATCCCCCTATCTTTTGGCCTAGCGGTTGGTGATAGTTGTCTGCCCCTTGTCAGTGCTGAGCAAATTACTATTACAATATATATATTATACCATGCATATATAATTATGTGCATCTATATTTATTGCTTGTGAAGTGTAATGTAGGCAGTACTTACGGCAGCTTCTTCAGGCAAGGTATAGTATCTGGGTTGCACCAGAAGACAATAAAGCAGGTGGTGGCAATGGCAGCTGTCACCATGCCTATTGTCGTTCCTATGATCATCATCTTGTCTTCGCTATAAATAGACAACGCAGACATTTGCTTGATTTTTTTAATTACAGAACTTACATAGCAAAATTGCAAACTAAGTCAGTGTGGCGAATATGATAATGCATATAATTATTATATTGTCTGTATTATTTCACCAAAAGGCTAAAAGCTATGTGTGGCAAGCTGCAAAATTTTCTTTTTGTAAGATTGCTTGATGAGATGTACTTGGAAATGCATTCGATTCTACTTATTTTTTGTCACTAATTTCAAAACTACATGTATAGTTTGTTGTACCTGTATACATGTTGTCATACACATGTTTGCGTAAATGATGGTGCCTAGCTATCAAATTAAACTATTTTACCAACTCAACTATATAAAAAAGTTTCAGCGTGGTCGCACATTAGTAGTATATGTTTGGGCTGAACGCTCCCAGTTGAACTTTGTTTGACCTGAAAGCAAACCGCAATGTGGTTAGTTTTATCCAATAGGAGAGGGTTTAGCAAATCAGAGAAAAGGCCCTTTCACTTTTGACCACAAGAATGCTTGCCCAGTCATCGATGGTGCTCTGCCCCCTCATTGTTGGTGTTCTGCCCCTCATCGATGCCTCTGCCCCCTCATCAATGCCCCTGCCCCTTCATCGATGCCCTTGCCCCCTCATCATTGGTGTTCTGCC
>JAOQGN010209333.1:0-10753 GCA_027564295.1 Himantozoum antarcticum | reverse complement strand
GGGCCTCCCATTCCTGACTGGAAGTGGAATGGGAGTAACATAGAAAAATACTGCTGAATACATGCTAATGCTAAATAGATGACTTGGCAATATAAGTGCAAGTAGAACATAGCTATTAATAATGTAGTAAAATAGCGGTGTGGCTAAAATATGTGCATAATGCTTTGCGGAGATATCATAATCTACAACAGTTGTTCACTTGAGTGAGCACTGAACAATGCGTTTACGTTACGTTATGAAGAATGTGACTAAGTGTGACACTTTTACAGTAGTATTGCCCTGTCTAGCTAATATATATTAAGTCTATGGTCTAGTCTAATGCTATAAATTAAAGTATAGTATTAAAATCATTATTTTTAGTGGCCTACCTATCATAATTCATATTCCTATTGTATGGTATTACATGTATATTAATATTTATTGCTATACTCTATAGTAATATTACTAGTGTTGTTACTGAAACAGGTATACTGTATTTATAGTTTACTATAATAGTACATACAACAAAGCTGATGAAATGTATTAGTTATAGTTATACTATAGCTATACTGGTAAGCCTAATACTATGACATACTAATTCCAAGTTATACTTATACTTTGCTAGAAAACTATTAGGCCTTCTTAAACTGGACTATCAAACTAATATTACTATAACTATTAATTATAGTAATACTACAAGACTTGTAAGTTGTATTATATGGTTATTGCAACAATTAAATTGTAATAAATATCATTAAATAAAACAAACTACTAATAATAACTTGTAATACTAGTAAATCTATTAACTGCGCTATTAGGCACTAACCAACTATAATACATATATGTATGCCTAATGTTATAGCATACATTGCAATGTATACTTTATGCATACGTTACGGTAATGCTATGCTTTACAAAGTTTACATGCTTTATATGCTATGTTCTATCACACTCTCTCTCTACATGTGGAAGTTATCACCCCACAGACCAGACTAAGGCAACAGGTGAGAGAGAGAGTCTGGTCTACTTAGACACAATAACTTTTTCCGAGATACATGATACATTTGTAAAGCTCAACAGAAATTGAGACATAGTCGCATAGGACTATGACGTGTTGGATGCCGTGTCCGCAAGTAAAAATGATGTGTTTGCAAATCAAGATTGGTGTTCTTAAGTTCATTTAATTTGTTGCAAGTAAAATGGCAATTTACGTCGATCTTCCACAGTATTGAGAGAACTCGCAATAAATCTTGTTTGGATCTTGTATCTAAGTGTACCAGACTCCCTCTCCCATCAACTTAGTCTAATCTGGAGGCGATCACACATGGGTGTTTGAGAGAAACCGATGGCTCGGCTAGGGTGTGATTGTTATCTTTATGTGGTTTGATTGTAGGCTATGTTGCTGTATTGTTCGTTGCAGCTACATTGTATATTTAATATTAGTTGCTGCAGAACTTGAAGAAGATGAAGGCTGAAGGTGAAGCTGCAGAAGCTGAAAATAAACATAGGCTATATCATTAGTTTGAATTAGGATACAGATACACCTTTTTCATCTCACAAATGAAATACAAATGCATATAGGCGTACTCATTATTATCTTATACTATTTAAAATGGTAAATATACTATACTAATAAAAATCTTATACGGTACTATTACTATTATCTTATAACTTATACTAAAGGCTATTAGCATGTGTTAATGAGTTGTCTAGTGCATGAGTGACTAGTGCATGAGTGACATAGCTCTAAGTGACTAGCGCATGAGTGATGAGTCTACTTGGGGTTATTGGTGCAGTGACTAGTGCATGTGGCTATGAGTTGATTGATTACTGCCGAACCAATTTATTTAATGGAGCCAAACCCGCATGCCCACAAAAAATATAGGAAGACTCACAATTTAATTATTGTTTAAAGGTGACTCTTGTTTCCGCGCTAGAATAGAAATATGACTACTTATGTCCTGTATATTTGCTATCTCATATCATCATATTGACAGGTTTAGGAGTATTGTTACATATTATGCCAAGGGACAGAATGAGGCAGCAATACACACAATGGCCTGAGAGACATGGATTCAGTATAGGTGGTCGAGGACCGTCTTACGTCTTATGTGTAGTGAAAGGCTCGGCAGCAGACAAGCAAGGACTGAAGAGAGGAGACCAAATCATTGAACTTGATAATCATAATGTCAGCAAAATGGCGGCACCTGCCCTGGAGAGCTTTGCTAAGCATATCAATAATCGCATGCCAACCATTAAAGTAGTAAATGATGTTCAGCATGTCGAAATATTGGCCACTAGGCTACACAAGTGTGGCTTGACGTTACAATACTCTCAAAGGAATGGATTTGTTATTGACTCTGTTCTACAGCGTGGACCAGCGTATAGTGCAGGACTGCGACAAGGTATACTGTATTATTATAGACCTAATGTAAATGTCCCATGCATTGGTTGAAGTGTCTGAACCTAGACACTGCTTTGTTGCTTTGAAAAAAATGTTATACAATCAAAGCATTGTAAAAGGCAGTATAATTTGTTGTGATAGCAAGTGAATTGCAAAGTAATACAACAGCACCAATACAAAATTAAATATGCGTGAAATTAGTATAAAAAAAAACAAAGCATAACATTCTATCAAGTACTTGGTAGTGGTTGAATTATGAGCTAGGTCTACAGAAAACAACTTTGTTGTTATTCGTTTTGGTAAAAAGAAAGCAGCCATATTTAAGTCCGACAGATGGCAAAGGTAGAATGCTCACCTTTGTATTGTGGCCTGTGGGAGACTCAGCCCAATCATTGGTCAAGTCACACCAAAGACTAAAATATGGTAGCTACCGCTTCGCTGTACAGCATTCAGCATTGAGGCTTAGGGTATTGGGGGTGCTCCGCCCTCTTTACATAGGGTAAAGCCGACATCATGGCCGCAGGCCACAAAAATTTCTCACTTGTGAGACAGTTAACATTTTAAAGGTTTGTAATCATGTCTGTTGTGCCCAGTTGCAAAGATAGACAACCTGGCTTTCCTTCGTCTAAATGAACTCTGGATAATAATGTATGTCTAAATAAGTAATTATTATAACTGATTTCAAAATTGGCATTTCGATCTGATAGTGCTGGTGGAGACAATTTCTGTACTTGATATATGTAGATCATTATTATTATTGTACACAGGTGATCTAGTGCTATGCGTCAATGGAGAGCCAATATATGAGAAGCAAAACGCTCTCACCATGATACAAAAGGTGTTATCAGCTCACAGAGGGAGGGTAACTCTGGCGGTACTGCCTTACAGCAGAAAGTCTTCCAGGCATACATCGCATACTGCAATACGCCCTCACCATCAGCCTACAACTACTGGAGAACTCTATGCTAAGGTATTCGCCGGATTCTATTTACCTTGTGTGTTCTGAACTTGGTCCAGAATTGCATCTGTATGCAGCATGCACATTCTACATGAACTATGCACCTACTGCATACATAATGGGCCTACATGTATAAATGAACATTAATATTATTGCTACCCGTCTTGTTGGACGATGACTGCATCACGTGTGATGCTTTCTAGGTATAATTATTTCTTTGAAAATGGCAGAGACGAACAAAGCCTTACCATTACTCCTGCTTAGGACACTGCCGGCCTAATCCTCAGGGATGCATCGCACTACAGGTTTGGAGCTGACTGAGCCATGACAGCTTTGCACTTGATCACTTTCTCCATTCGGACAACGGTGTGTCTTTTACGTGCGTGCGGTATAATTGTTGCAACACACGGGGCCGCTGTATTTGTAGGTCCTGATCTGAACAGACCCAGCAAATACAGGTTAGAAGCATGCGGGATGCTAAAGGTTCTTTTTCCAGACTGCCACGTCTGGGAATCGAGCCTCCAATCCTTGGGTTGAACGTGCTGGCCACTATTAACCATGGAAAATATTATTTTCATATTTTATGAAAATGAGCTGAAATATAAGGTAGTGATGTCTTTTCCCATCCACCGGAAACTCAAAACGAAAACCCACAACTCTAAAAACAATTCTCAAGCTCTCAGCACATATCGCACGCTATCATACAGCCAAACGTACCAACCATATGTCAACCAGCCATACCCACCATGCCACGCCAACCATACCATACGCCAACCAAATATTGTTATTAGGGCTGCGGCGGTTAATTAATTGTTGACTTTCAGTTTGTGCTGGACCAAAATAATTTAAAACCTAGACATCAAATATATTTTAATTTAATAAAACTCGCCGCTGTATTTTACTAATAATTTATATATACGTATTCTGACGGTAAAAAATTGTTGGCTTATCCGTAATTGTCAAGAAACTCAAGAATTGCGGATTGGGATTGGGAGACTACTAGTTTGATTATTTGTGCATTTGAAATGCCCAAATACTTTCTGTCATCTTTTGTGATCAGTGATCGATATGAATAACAATCTGATCAATAAAGAGGAGAATATTGTATACTATAACACTAGACAAGTTTACAAAGCTTTTATCTAATTTAGTGGCATCATTGATTGTAATTCATTTTTCAAGGAAAATCATTGTTTGGGTGAAAGCAAATGACAATTATGCATTATTCTGAAAATGGACTTAATATAGATAATGTATTTATAAAACCGACTGTCAACTACTGTACAGCGCACAACGCATCTGAAAGCTGTCAACTGTGCTAACAAACTGGAATCACCTAATAACCTTAGACAAAACCTTAGACAAAACCTTAGACAAAACCGTACACAAAACCTTACACAAAACCTTACACAAAACCTTAGACCTTAGCAAAACCTGCAACCTTAGACAGAAGTTGCAATTTAGTTTTAACATGTTCTAAATTGCCATTTAGTATAGTTGATCATGGTGGGTGCCAGATAATAAAATTGGAGTGCCCTTTATGTTTTCCAACTTATCTTTGACAAGTTGCCATTCTCCTACTATTTATTGCAACCTAACACTACGTGTGACGGTGTGTGATGGTTTGATGATGTGCAAACGTTGTTCTATTCAACCTCAGATGATACGAAGGCCTATCATTTAAAAGCACGTTAGCGCGTAATTGAAATTTATTAGAAAACTACACTACCTTTTTGTTCAATTTCATTTATCCAAATTTCTCAAATAGCCGACAAAGCAGAATATACTATCCCAATAATGAATAACTCTCATATGCCTATCATATTGCAGATGAATAATCTGTTTGCTGAAAACTATGAAAAAAAGATGGCGCTAATAGCCGTACTAAAGTCATATGCAGAAAGTAAAAACATTGAGAAGTTAGCTAGAGCACTGGTCTTAGTCCTTCAGACTTCTAGTCAGAGGAGGATAATTCCGTATATCAGGTAGGTGAGCAGTGTGGCTTGGTGGTAGAGTGTCAGGACTGTGATCGAGCGGTCAGTGGTTCGATTCTCTGCCGAGTCACTATGTATGTAGTGTGGGTTGCTACGTAGTTACACCCAGCCTCTGTAGCAATTTATAGGCTACAGTTATTTAGTAGACAATATAAGGTATATATTGTAAGGAACTCCTGAAAATCATACACAGTATGAGCAGTTCCAGGGAATACGCCCCAAAATTTAATTTAAAAAAAAAATTAAAGCTATTATTAGTAGCAGCAGTCGGTCCTTTTCCATGCAAAACACCAGATTTACCAAGCTACTCCTAACCAAAGGTTTAATTGTTAAACAAATTTTAAGGAAAATTAAAATAGCTGCAATTATAATTATGACCATTTGTCTTTGTTGAAAGCAATTGGCATGCCCTTTGTAGAATTAAATGTCTTCTAGACAGAAACATTGGATATATTTATTATTGAACTGGTTGAATGTGTACTCACAAAGTTGTTGAATTCTCCTAAACATAGCCTGTCGTAGATGGAAGTAGCAGCCTTGAATATCAATTCCAGGAAGAACGTCTTTCACTGCCTTCCAAATTCCTAAAATTTAGTAAAATGTCGGAATAAGTATGTATGCAAAATAAGTACCAAATATAAGTAAGCATGCTAAATCTTAGTAAATAATCAAGATATTAATAGGCTAATAGAAAGCCATTAATAGCAGTGTTGACGTTTACAGCATTGTGCAACCTACCATCTGGAACATGCCACACACTCATTGAATACATTAATAATGGTAATAGTAGTTGTCTTATCATGCTTGGTAAAGGGACATTTATGACTATAATACACAAAAATGAGATAACCCTAAAGGGGGGTGGAGGGAGGTCCTAATCATCAAGTTCTCATATTTATTACAAGCCATCATTAGAGAGAGTCTGGTGGTCAGGCTACTTCAGAAAATCCAATCCAATTAATAATTCAGAAAAGACCCAATCCAGTTACCAATGCAAATTGCGACTTATATATAAAAAGGCGTGAACACATAATTAATTTGCCTACTTCTACTTAATCTGCGTTGTTTGTGATACTGATTGGTAAAAATTCTGAGTTTCCAAGTGTTTTACAAACTCACTGAAGTTCCCTGAGTAAGCATGCTAAATCTTATTAGGTTGGAGAAATTCTCAATGGCTGAGAGCCCTGCTATTTCATTGAAGCATAATTAGAAATGTTTATAATATAATGCATGGTACAAGCATATACATAGCAAACCAAATGCCACATGCGCTCTCAAATACCTGTTTCAAAGTCAGCTACTATTTTTTTAACTTTTGTCATTCCTTTCTTCATTATAGCTTGTAAAACCTGCATACAAGAACAGCATGAGTGAATATTTAGAAAAATGCAGTCTTCCAAAATATTTTCCGAATTTTTCAGCTTCTTCATTGTCACTAATCGAATATGAAATTACCTTTAGTGACATTTTCGTGATACAATTACATTCCGCGACAGGACAGTATGTGAAGGAATACAAATCCAAAAGTTTCCATACCCCTTAAGAAACTTGTGTTTGCTGGATGAAGGCTTGATCAATTTATGGCATTATCTATATATGTTGAGAATAAAATACGCAACTACAAGTTGTCTTCTCCCGATGCGAATCAACTAACTAGACAAATGAGCGGTCTCTTGTAGCGCTCTCTGACGTTTTGCTATGAAAATGTTATATACATTAGGCTGTAAGATTGATTGGCTGTAGGTAACCTTGGGGGTTATCATCTCCTGGGTTGGGTACCCTTGGGAATTGTACTCTTCCAATGGGTGTACATGGGAGTTGTCAGCTCCTGATCATCAGATGGCGCCACTGCCAAACGTAATTATATTTAACTAACTTATTTCACTTAGCCGTCAGCATTCCACCAATGAGATATTAGTTGTCCTCGTATTGAAGGGGCATACTTGGATACTTCATTGTAGCTTATGGGTGCCCACTCTCCCCATTACGTATTAGTCGGCTCCCTCTTAAAGGGCCATACCAGCGCTCAACAGTCATTAGGCTAACAAAATGTATAATGGGCCTCGGGCAATTAGTCAAGTTTATTACAAGATTAATCAGTTCTATTTAAATTATTCAATAAAAATTACAGAAACACTCCCAGATTACGGAAACACTCCCAGCGGGAACCAATAACATTTTTAGGCATTTTTTTAGGCATTTAGGAACTTTGGAAATAACATTAATGTGACATTCACTAAAGCTTTCAGAAGATTAACTAAGATCAAAATGTATAATCTTCTGCCAGTCTTAGTATTGGTCAGGTGTAATTTCTGGGTATTCTGAACAGCTAACATGCAACCACCAGAGTCATTCATTGAACATTCACAACACAATACCTGCACATAACTGGCCGCTTCTTTTGATGACATCACTACGAAAGCCGCAGGTATCATCTTTCGAATGTTACCATTTTTCACAAAGCAGTGGATCGTGAACAGTTGCTTAAATGGCTTCCCGACCAATCTAAATGTTCCATCAACATACCTGCGCACACAAAAAATTAGTTTATTACTACACTGATAGACTCATGTTGATGATGGCTTAGAAGTTGATGGGGCTAACACTAATCCGAGATCTCTCTGGGATTAGTATTAGCTATTAGCATGTCCTGCAATAGTTAATACTTTAACAGTCAGTGTAAACTTCGCTTCACTGCTGCACCTCTCTTAAACTTTGCCAGGCTGTCTATGTGATGCACAGTTTATGTCAATTGCAATTGTCACAACATGCGTGAGAGAGAGAAAAAGATGGACAGTGCAAACCAGCTCCTGTGCCAAAATGGCAATATTTTGGAGGTTCCGCCACATGACAGTCTACCGCATTGCCCAGGGACCTAAAATAATAGTAAACTCTACCTCTACTGGGGCTCTCACTATTATTACAATATCATAATTTTGATAGCAATCAAGCTAAAAATTGCTTTGCTAGGTCATTGCATTGCTGGTAATAAGTTCATCAGTTGCCATTAATTTAACATCACGGAAATAATAGTGATTCTTCAACAGAAGGAATAGAGATAAAGTGGGAGTTTGTTCGAAAGCGAAAATTTCGTAGCATAAAGCATCATAACAATTATCTAAGCATGTTTTTAAAATATCTTCATTTCTGTTGCAAATTTTAAGTTTGAGCTTAGGTTTTTATCGCATTTACAAGTTTGCTGACAAACCAAAACCATGTCACAACTCATGCACGTCAGATCCTCGGCATTAAAGCCCATGCAGTTTATGAATTCTTCATCCAGCTACAAACAAAGGCAAATATTTAATAACTGTTATGAATGTCAATAATTAACAACCATTGGCGGCCATGGACAGATTGGTTGCTTGGTTGCTGTTTTCGAAAATCTTGTGATCAAAAAAATCTTGCACACATGCCATATTCCCATTTCAATTATGTAACATTCTATTAAATGTTTTTCCTCTATTTTTTGTAATAATGAAATAAGTATTGTTTTCAACCAAATTTACCATCTTTGTTGCCCCTTTCGTACGCTAATTATGGTATGAATTATTAACATTGTGAACTCAAGTTGACCTTTTTGGGTGATATACAGACAAAGTTTTTAGAAGTCTCCGTATCTCTTAAGGTTGAAACTTGGTTACACACTTTATTTAGCAGCATGACTTTGCTTAGCTTGGCTTACCAAGCCACTAGCATTGGGAGTTATGTGCTCACAGATCGATAGTTGGTGGAGTGGTTGCCACTTACCCCACCAACTTACTCTGAGCACATAACTGCTAATCCAAATAGCTTGATAAGCCAGGCTAGACTTTCCTAGACAATCAAATGGCAGTATGAGCGAAGAAAAATTGGAAATGTGAGTATGACTATATTTATATGAGTGCTCCACTCTCTTCAATTTTGCCATGCTTGTCCCAGGCCCTGGACCCTTTATTACTGCACAACCGGTAGTATTACATTACATTTGGGTTTGGTTTTGATGATAAATAATAGTGTATGTTCATTGTTAATACATACAGTATAAATCTATGGGAATTCCATAAATAATCAATATTCCATAAATCCATCCATGCACTTAATCCATAGTAAACATAACACAAATGTATAGACGCAGAAAGTAGTATTACAATAAATTGAGAGATTCACGGTAATCAAAGCCAACATTGTTCAAAATAGACAATTTTCGATACCTTGAAATTGAGATCTTTTGGAGCCTTTGGAAGCTTGTTGTGACGTTTTCTGTAGAAAACTGCACTGAGATTTCTGCGTGATAACTTCTTTGATGTTATTGATGACTTAGACAGTACTCTTCCCAACTTTAAGCATTCTTTCAGCACCTTGCTTCTCTTTGCAAACATGTCCACTTCGATTGCATCTTTAACCTGATAACACGAGTCATAAAAATGTGGACATGCAATCTTTTACCTTGCGACATAACTCCAATTACGTCCAGAATTGCACCTTTCCACTTACGCTAAACATAGCACTACGTAGCAGCCCGACTACAAAATATAATCATTATTCATGTAGCTGTAAGCAGTATCGATGTAGCGGCATCACTGTACGTTTTAACTTTATGCTATGTAGTATGTAGCACTATGTAGCTGAAACACTTTGATAGTCGAAATGTATAAGCAGCAAGGAGCATAATCCTAAGTTGCTGCTATATAGCACGCTAGGCAATGTGGGCAGCAACGGGAGATGCTAAGCATGCTAGGCAGTGTGGGGAGCAACGGGAGATGTTACACACCACATGTTTTAACACATACAGTTAAAATGGATATGTTTTAGTACATTCAGTCAAGGAGTTACATTCCCCCCTCCCCGGACTATATTTCCCATTTCCCCCAGCGGGAAATAAAACTCCTTGATTCAGAATCATCTCCCTTCAGTCTGGTACCTACATTAGGAGCTGTATTCCTCTGTACTAAATCTTATTGTATATGAAAGTAATGGTTGTGCGGATCAGAAATTTACATAAATATACAAAATAGCGCAGTGCACTTCTCTAAAACTGCAATCCTGCACCTGCCTCTGACATAACAGTGCAAGTCAAGATCAATACAGCAGTGCTCCATCAATCCACATGGATTACAGATTTAGTTTTAGAGGTTTTGGAGATATACACGACTCACCTTCTTTCTTACAACTATATTCATACCACCAAATTTATCACTAGAAAAGTGGTCCTTTTAACAGACCTGAAACATTTAGCAAAACGGTTTATATATCTTCTGTCATGCTATTTCATTCTATCAAACAATCTGAAGGAAAAATCCCAACAGTTTATTCAGTAGACAAGACATGCGTTTCATTTCTTGTATTAACGAAGACAGCGCAGCCAACTGAGTACGCTGGTAATATAATTTATTTTATCATGGAACCCTACAATGGGGAGTTATGGTCTCAAGTATC
>JAOQGN010209222.1:0-10754 GCA_027564295.1 Himantozoum antarcticum | reverse complement strand
ATATACATGTGATTCATAAGCCCTTCAGTTCTGTGATATTGGTTGTATTGCGCAGTCATCTACTGATAAGTACTCCGGATCACCTAACTCGTATACAATATTATACCTTCACAGGACAAACAAGGTATTCTTTTTAAATTTTCTCAACTTTAGGACAGAGGCAATTTTGTATGAAAAAAACCCTGGCATGCATCAGGACTCGAACCTCTGGCTCCATGATTACTAGACCAACGCGCTGCGACTGAGCTATCAGCACCAATAGCGATAACGCTTTGTTATCATCTATATGTATTAATGGTTGACTGCATCAATCAATGCATTAAATAGGTCTTGACCTATATAGAGGCTCCATTGACCAAAGACGGTATCATTATCATCCGTCGTTGTGCACTGTACAAAGTACTCACCAAAGCGCTTCACTGTTCTTGGAGATCTTTGCCCTAGCTTGCAGTGTGCAGCTGCACACTGCAAGCTAGTGCAGTGTGCACTGCGCAGCTTCTGCCTAGCTTGCAATGCGCAGCTGCAAGCTAGGTCCACTAGGTAGTAAATAGATACGCAGTGTGGCTCTGTGGTAGTCTCAGTTTCATGATATCAATAGATAGCATATTGCACGTAATAATGGAGTTCCTTTGTCTGTTGTAAATCAATTCAAAGAACATTGGAACACAGGCCAATGTCATGCCTCCAGTGCATTGCACTGCATACATACATATTGCAAACCAGTCAATGTCAAGAGCTTGAGCTCGGTGTTGTTGAACTGCTGGCTTGCAATGAATTTAGCAACGAACTAGAACCAGTAGTGTTTTGGATATTATTTTTTCGTATACTTTTTTATGGACTGGCATTAGCTCGACTGTTACAAGTGGGCTAGCAGTGTCACTATAATAAATCAAAACATTCTGATTACTACTACTAGTACTAGCGCATCAGTCTGCAGTAGAAAATGATTGATTATCACTAGTTTGCGATGTGATAACCTATATTAATAGTATCTAGAATGAGACACAGTTGTGGTAACATAGCAATTATGGATATTTAATATCGTTCACAATCACTGACAATCATCGACGCTGATCAATGAATTGCAAAGAAGAGTTAGCAATGTAACCCAGGTGAGCAAACCAATCCTAATATTTGAATCTGTTGCTATTAGTATTACTATAATTGGATGGAATGTTATATGGCATTCAATAGCATGATATTCTGAGATTGATGGTTTGGGGTAAGGTTTGGGGTTTGGATCTCAGGCTACTGCATGCCATATTTCACGTCTACCAGTATCATATTCATATAATTTTATTTTGTAGTTAGTAATTAGTAACCTACAAATTCAGGCTAGACAAACACTCATCTGAGGTGATAAAATAGGTTAAAGTTCAAAAGTTAATCGAATATCACTTAATATGCTGTAGCTTACATGGAAGATTTAAGCAACTTAGCACAGGTGAAAAAACCAATTCTAATACTTGATATATTGCTACTACCATAGCGCTTCCATAGTCGAAGATCTATGAAAATTGAGCGTTTTCTGATCCAGGCATAGGGGTGAATGGTGGGGGTGGGATAGGGCGGCAGCAAAATCAAAAAATCCAAGAGGTTGAATATTAAACACTGGCTTACATACATAAAGAGATTGTTGATCAAGTCAAGCATCGGATTAATACATTCACAACCTTTGAAAATACATGAAACAGTTTTAATTGGTACCTTTAAATACTTCTGCATATCATTTATTTGCATGGAAAGTGCAAATTTCAACAACTATGCCGCTTTGACGCAGCTTTTCCATGGAGATGCACAAAATTAGACCTTTTGAGCTTATGGCACAGGCGTTACTTTTGTGAAGAGTCATCCGCAGATATAGAACTCTCGTGGTGACGCATGTGCATCGATGACGCCAACGTCTGTTTTGACAGGTCTAGACACCTAGTTTGGCGCATTTCCCTGAAAAATGTGCGTCGAAGCGGTATAGTTGTTGAATTTACACTTTGCATGCAAATAAATCATATACAGAAGTATTTAAAAGCATCAATTAAGACTGCTTCATTTATTTTCAAAGGTTGTGAATCCATTCATCTGATGCTTGAGCTGATCAACAATCTCTCTTTGTATGTAAACCTGTTTTTAATATTTAACTTCTTGGATTTTTTGATTTTGCTGCCGCCCTATCCACCCCCACCATTCACCCCTACTCCTCGATCAGAAAACGCGCTATATTCATAGATCTTCGGCTACGGAAGCCCTATGGCTACTACTATGGCCTACTATAATTCAATTTAGTAGTTGCTAGTAAAACTATATGGTACAGTTCACTTAATCTTCTGTAGCCAGTGTGTTATAGCTTTCGTTTGTTGCAGAATCTTCGGGTCACTCTCTATTGTCATAAATCCTCTAGTTTTGAATTGTTCCAGCATCTGAGTTCTGTCCTTTTTCCTGATGGTTCCTAGTAGAGCATTTAAATATGGTTTTATGTCTTTACCAGCAGATTTTAGCTTGGATTTGCTTGCCAGTGTTGGTTTCTCCTTGCATTGTTTCTTGGCCATTACAAAAGCTTCAAGAAGGTTACTGTTGTATGGCCATATTTCTCGAATTACATCTACAACAATTAATATTTTGCTACAAATATAATGAAAATGTATCATTATTATGTACATTGTAAATATAAGTTGTCAACAATTAGTGCAACAATGTCAAAATCAAATACATGTTGCATGGCTGAATGACATGCAATAGGCCTAAATTATTCCTACAGTGGAACATTGTGTTGTTGAAGTCAGCATCAGGCAGATATTTATTGCAAAATTAAGTACGCCTACAATTTGAACTTTAAGATGTCGATAAATGGCAATCAAATTAATGAATTGAAGTAATAATATAATATTATGTTAATAATTTAGGCCTACATCTCGATTAGCTTCACTCTCAATTTGGATTCCTTTGCTGAGTTAATAAATATGACCACGGCCATCGCGCAAAGTAGAGAGAAATTTTCATAAAATTCCTTTTCAATTTGGTCGCCACACCTTCTAGTGGCATTCCGTGATGCCAAAACCCAACCCCAAATCCCAGATAAAAGCCAATGTCAAAGTAACCAAATTAAAACTTTATTTTGGTTACGTTGGCATTAGCTTATTTCTGGGGTTTGGAGTTTTGCCGTCAAGGAACGCCAAATGCCAAACTTCAAACACCAGGAACTTTCCCAAAATATTATTAAAGCTAGAATGCATACATACACGAGTATTTAATATATTTTTTCCACTGGTTACCGTCTCCACGGGTATTTGAGTCCATTGTAAATCCAGTAAAAAAGTAAATCCAGACAGCAAATACAGACCATCAACTGCTATATTATATTCACGAAATATTATATATTCATATTGCAATTGAGAGTACTAGTATAATATATTAGGTATACTTCTACACCGACTATGTACGTGGTTTGCAGTGAATCTATGACTATTTCCAAATTACGAGTAAGCGTGTATGCTTAGACAATAGACTGGCAGCTATTTGTCCCAACCCTAACTGCAACCTAGCAACCACGGGAGGGGAAAAGCGTAGTAGTTGGAATATGGGAATTTCAACCGCTTGTAAATGACTTGGTGACCGACCCGTGCTAGAAACAGTCATTTTCTAATGCAATTTAAGAACTGTCCGTATTCCTGTCTAGTTGACTGTAATAATGCTACTACCTGTATGTGTAGTTGACCCCAACTACAGTTAATCAATAGTGATTTCTTCAGTTATAGGAACGTTTCAATTCTTTCAATGTCAATTAATGTAGTTTTGCAAGTGAAAATTCAGTGTTAGTCGACGTATCTCAAATATGTGACTGTTCGAAAGTGACTATTTGAACATGACGGTTCGAAAAGGAATGACATGGTTGAGACAAAGCAAAACAAATCTATAAAATTAATCGATCAAAAATCTCACTAAGGAGAAATTCGGCGCTACAAAATGACCCCTAACTGTAACCCGCAAGGGATTGTGGTACAATTGGGACAACTTGGGCAATTATAGACGAGTGGTAACTACGGTCCTCAAGCCACAACCCCAAACGCAATCTTCAAACCATTTCAACCATTTATTTCTGGAACGGCATTTGCAAACTCCGTATTGCACCTATCAGCCTATCACTGACCTGAAACTGACGAAGGATGATGCAAACCATCACTAATGCCTACTACACTAGACATGGGTTTAGTCTCTTTCCATTTCTCTGGAGGCATACTCTCTAAAAATTAAACCTTCAGTAAAATTGATGGATAAATTATACATTATTATGTTATAATATTATTACTATTAAGCATTGCTATGGTCATGGCTTGGGGACACTGTATTTGATAGATGCATAAATCTAGAACTGATCCGACATTATGATCAGTGATTTAATTTATATGTACATGATTGTATAACTAGTAACTAGTACTGCTGCAGTCCTGTTTAGCTGTGGCTGAATTCTACACAAGTCTAGTGTGTAGTGTAAGTACTGCACAAGGTGCTCCCCGTACTATCCAGAGTGATAACGAAATCACTGAAGCAAGCAATCAAAGAAGCAACTTACTGAACTAGTTACTAGTAGCCTTAGTAGTAGTACTAGTGTATCAATAGCTGACTGATCAATCATATTATCTTAGCATTTTCACCATGTAGGTCCAAGTTTAACATAAATTATTATGATAAAAGAATGCTATGGAATTTGAAATATACAATTAACATTTAGCATTATATTCTTTTCTGGGACTTGAGAAAATGAACCAGCTTTGGCAGATAGCTGCAACAATATTTAACAGCTACAATGTTCAGATTTAAATGTAACAGTTGTCAATCTACAGGAATCAACTAAATTCACCCGTACTCTTGTCTGTTAATTAGTGCAATACCTATATTTGTATCTGACCACAATGTGTCAATTCAATTGTGTCAACACTGTGTGGAAATGCTATCATCCAATTTGTCATGTAGATGGGAAAAACTGTTATAATACTTCAGCACTTCTGTAGTAATAACATTCTTAAATACATGTATTTAATTATAGCTCTGTTGTTAATGTTATTATTTTCAAATATATAATTAATAACATACAAAAATATATTGGTGTATAAAATTCTGTAGATATAAAATTTATAAATACATCTGTTAATTTTCAGTTTATATGCACATTTTTTGTTCTTGTCGTCGGTAATGAACCGCACAGAATGTAGATGTCAGTAGACAGTAAAGTATATTGTAAAGTAAAGTACTCATTTTTGTCATTTTTATAGCGGTGACAAACCAGTACTCACTTTTGGATAGAAGTGGAATTGCAATTACGAAGGACGTAGATTCTTGCACTTCTGTCGAATCAGAATCGTTAGCAACCTGTGGTACCACATCTGGCGGAACAGAATTTGTGCATTCTCTAATTTCTGAGACAGCAGTTGATATGGAAGGTCTGGGGACAATCTCCTCTGTACGCGTCTCAACTATCAATGTAAAGGTATGATCTTTAATTACTAGAAAACATCATTAGGGTATAACCATATGTTTGTTAGCAGCAGCGCATTGGAGGATCTAGCTTGTCAGTGAATATTGTCTGTGAATATTGTCAGTGAATTTTGAAATCATGAGTACGTAATACAGGGTTCTCGAGAGCTCAGATTTTATATGAGTTTCTCAGATTTTGGGTCCTTGCTTAAATTGCTCAGATCATTGACTTGGAAACTCATATTTTCTGCAATATTGTGATGAGTTTTTTAGTAAGAATTTATTGAAGTTATAATATTTGGAAACGGGTGACATAATTTACAAGCAGACTTTGTATCCAGTTTATTTAAATCTCAATGCCTATTAATCAGCATAGATAATATCAATAATTTGAAATAAATGTACATTATTACTGAATAGCTGACTAGCAGCCATATGTGCATTCACGAAACCATATATTATTGCATGTAGTGATATTTTATGTTTCAGAAGAAATGGTGTGCCACTCCTATACAAATGGAAAAGAGCAACGGAAATATTGTTATATAAATATGATGCTGAACTGAAGCCTACCATGCTGAGTAAAGAATGCCAGAATATCAACTATGGACATCGAATTTGGATCCATCTTGCGCAATATGTTGAGCTTTTCCATTCTATGCAGATGGTCTCGTCTGATCGATTCCAAAGAAAACTTTCTTCCAGATACTTCATGTCTTGTTTTTACCTACAATACAAAAAGTTTCATGGCAACTCTAAGAGACTACCGGTAGGCCTACATACATTAGATGCAACGCTGGCATACTAAATTATAGACCCACTTGGGTACATTGGCATTACATTGGCCAGGGATTTTATTTTTAACCATTTGCTATTTTCGAGGAGTATAATTTAGTGATATGTTTGATTTACCCTAGCAATGAATTATATAATGTTTATTTTCAGAGACTAAGTTCTGGACACTTTTGATTAGGATATGGGCCTTCCTGTTTAGATTGAACTAATACTAATACCTAAATAATGACAATAGGCGCTTTAGGTAAATAGCTTCGCGTTTTAGGACTGCAGTTCACTAAATATTTCCAAGTTAAGAATAAACATTAAATGAATATTTAAACATGTTAGATAAGAACACCAACCTACTGAAACTACAGGCATCCTTTATGTAATGCTAGGACACAAATAATATCTTTCCTATGAGATCATATGGTGCTTAAAGAAAGTTTGGAGGATTCATGGCCATTCTGCGTCATTACTAAATTAATTATCCATCACAAATCTTTGACAAGAATATACAAGTGCAATGTTTGCCGCATTAGTGAACCTAAAATTGAAATTGCTCACCAAGCTGCCATCTTGCTGCACTTTGACAATGTCGTACTCGATTGGCACAATCACTTTGCCGACATCTAGCAATCCTGAGCTGATCATATCTTTTTTAATTTCTTTTAATTTAGCTGCGGAAGTTTTTCTTGGTGCATTCAGCTTTACATTTTTGTAATTCACCCATGACACTCGCTTGTGTGTTTGTTGACTGGGTGTGAATCCCATTCTCTGTACTATTTCTTTCATTACCTAAAAGGTGTAAAAATCATCTTCAAATTTGAAAACTTACTCAGACTTAGCATAGTATCAAATATATTTTTAGGCAAAGCTGTTATACCCAATATTGCTTGGTATTTAATACTTACTATTAATTATTATACTAACTGTATATTATAGTAATAAACTTGTTGTCATAATTATATTGATAGGCATCTTACTTACTCTATTACTAATTAGTCTATAATTATTATACTCTGTACTGTGCAGTTGATTTTGCATCACCCCAGTTCATTAGCAGTCTATTTGATGTCAGTGCACCAATCCATAATGCAATTTCAGATTAACAAGAATTTCAGATTCAATTAAATATTATTTCAGATTAATGTTTAACCTAAATAATACTGCATGTGAGACCTGCACTGCAATACAATACAATCTACTATTTCACCAACAAAACTCATAACAAAATAATGTTTATTACATAGTATTACTTACTTGACCAGGATTTCCTGGAGGTTCACCATTAGAGTTGAGTAGGCAGGCATCTCTGCTTAATACTGCCCAGTTGATGGCATTGAGATTATCACCTGCACATACTAGCTTTTCCCTTATTATGCCGCTATTGTATCTATAGTTCTGTAAATTTCCTACATGGGTTTTCGGCTTGTTCTCCTTGTAATTGCCATAGGCACAAACTCTCTGTCTGTCCCATTCTGCCTCCGATTGTTTGGACGAATATAAGGCCGTGAAGTCTTTGTTTGTTAATTCTTCGCGAATTTCTTTATTGGCTTCTTGTATGATGGACCTTTTTGCCTTTTTGGAGATCATTTCTACATTGTCAATCTTTCTTTTCCCCAAAAATGATTTTGCAAAGTGCTCCCCATGGTCTGATATATCAACTACTGATTTAATCGGCTTGATCACTGCTTTCATCACCATGTCCACATCATCTTTCGTGATGTTGGTGGGAGTTTTTTCTAGAACTCTCCTTATCGCACTACCATCAATCCGTGGTGTAGCGAGCTTGTCTAGGATATCAAGATAATTGTTGCGTTTGAAGGTCCATTGCTCTCCATGCTTAGCAGCACATTCTCTGCAGTTATAGTAAGAATGACGCTGCTTGTCTGTTGTAGACAGCTTTACAAAATGTCTTAGTGAAAAATATTCTATAAATACTTGACTTGCTTCTCGACTAACAAAGGTTCCTGGCAACTGCAATTCTTTCCTAATAGCCTTTCTCCTCCTTGTCCAGTTGCACTTTGCTAAACCGCTGACTTTATACGAGTCATTAAAATTTTCTATATCCGTTGCCAAGTTGTATTCCAGATAGTAAATAACAGTTAAAAAGCCACAGTGATTCTTAAAAGACATGTTACTTGCATCATTTCACAGAACTGACTGGAACTCAAATTTGGCGCAATTTGTGGTTCTAGTGTCTTTGACAAGCCTGAAACCCTTTATAGCCTGTAATTGCAGTTGAAGGTTTGGGGTTTGCTGGCCTACCCTAAACTCCTAACCATAAATTCAGGTTATGAAGGATTTGGAGGGTGTCAACTGCACCATACTAGCTTATATGTGAATGTGATTGGTTTTGTAGTCTGTGTATATAAATATCCTAATCGACTACAACTAAGTCTCTTCACTCCAGCCCGCTGTCAGTTTTTTTTTACTGACAAACAGTACTCAGGCTATTAAAAATATATTGGCATCTGTAGCCATACATGCCAAGTAACTCCTTCTAAAATGAGGGAGATTGGTCTTTTGGGTGGGGGGTGTTCCATTTGGGTGGGGTGGGGTACCTAAATTTCATCTGGAAATGAGGGAGACTTGGCAAGTATGTCTGTAGCATTAGGCCATAGGTGTAGTTTGTGGGGTACCGAAACCCCCATCTCAAACACCATATTTTGGTGAGAGAATAAGCACGCCACATGTAATCATTATTCACTGGACAAGGAAGGAATTTTGTGCATCTTGTGCACCTGCCTATATCAACTTGGTACGCTTGACTGAGCTTGCAGTCAATTACTACTAGTATATAGGGGTAATAGTATACATAGCCTACATGATAAATTACTACATGTAGTATGCTATGCCTATTAGTAAACACTACGTCTACATTGGATACAAGTGGGCTTGCATTAATTGCTGTATTCAATAGACTCTCACTTCAAAATGGATATTATGATATTAAAAGGTCTGTATTTTATAAATTTGTGCTTTTGCTACAATATCTTCTGCACATGCCAGTTTTTGTTGCTTTCCAATCGGTCCGTAAAGTTCAAAGATAATTCCCAGGTTACACGAGTATCATTTTTTCCCTAAAAATGTGCATTTTTGAGTGGTTTTCTTGCACATAAACAATTAATATTTGTGGAGTACAGAATTTTAAAAATGTTGCTTGTTCTCTTAGATCACCTCTATCATGTGGTATTTGAATTTTGTCTGTAGCCCTACCGGTTCGGATATAAATCCACAGGGCAGCTTTCATATAAGTTTATATAGCAAAGCTATATTTTGCTTAGATTACCTTGTTTATGCTGTGAATTTACCCGTTCCCAAATAATAATTATAATGCAAAGCATGAAATTTACCCAGCATATACAAGGCTGTACAACATACATAATGACTAGTTATACAACTAATGCAGCAACTTCCATTGTTTGTTTACCTTCCATTTGTGGTAGACAAACAGCTTGAAGATGTTCAAATGCATAAATGGTCTTTCAATTGTCTTGCCATCATTTTATTATGGTATGGTTGATTCTAAAAGATTATGCTAAATAGTGCATTCATCTCTGTTAAAGGTTTGTTGTTGACTGATACAAAATGCTAAACCTATCACAACATTGTGTTACAAGGCTGAGCTCTCTAGCCACTGTTTTAAACTGCACAAATGACGCAATATTGCTGCAGCATTTGGTAATGCTATAGCCAAACCATAGTCGCGAGGCAGCTAATGGTGAGTGCGAACGAACCTTATGGTGAGTGCGAACGAAGCGAACGAATCGCTAGTACAATGATGCCACACACAGCTAATGAGTGTGTGCCATTTTTGAGATTTAGGCCTGCAGTTGTTACTGGTTCGAATGTACAATAATTGTGACCAAAATATTAGTACCTGACCCAAGCTAAGAAAATGTGCTTTGTCCTCTGTTCCCTCTACATTGAATCGCACTTTTGTTTCAGTACAGCATATACCATTGGGAAGTTGACACTCTGCAAATAAGAATCTGCAAGCACACTTTAAAAATATTGCGGAGCAGATGAGTTACAGGGCGGAATAAACGAGAAAAACTCTCTTTTACAAATTTCAGATGTTTGGTTGGAATTTGCATAAAACGGTTTCTATTACTTCTATCAGCCTGAAATTTTGGGAGAGCATTGTTGAACTATCAGGATACATTTTAGCTTACCCTCTACCTATTCTGAGAGGGTAAGCATTTTTAGTCGTAACTTTTGCGATATATAGGGTAAGGTTGCGTACTGGTCTACCACCCTCCCCCCTCCCCCCCCTACTCCATCCGGGTGGGGTTTGTATGAAATTTCCAGAGGCGTGGCTCCTTTGATATTCATGTATTTAGATTGTATTCATGTATATATTCATGTATGCACATGTACAAAAGAGATGTATATAATAATTAATATTCCCTGTCATGATAATATATGTCCAGCGTAATACTAGTATATTATAGTGGAATTTAGCTACTGACCCGATTGGCCAGCATGTTCTGGAAGCTTCCAGA
>JAOQGN010209111.1:0-10756 GCA_027564295.1 Himantozoum antarcticum | reverse complement strand
TAAAAAAGCGGTTTAATCAGATTTAAAATTTGGAAAAATATTGCAATGAAAACGAGAAATAGTGTTTGAATTCATAATTTTAGGAGTTGTGTTTTCACAGCAGATTTAAAACTTTTCAAAGATTTTATGCTTCTTATAGAAGACGGTAGATCATGAAGGTTCTTATAGAAGGCGGTAGATCATTGAAGGTTTTGGCACCAAAAGTTTTAAGGGAGAAAGTATATAAATCCTTTCCTAATAGATAACCCGCATGATAAAAGAATCGCATATAATTATTAGATTTGTTTGGCAATTATTGGTCAATTATTGGAACAAGACTATTTGTCAACTTAAAAAAGGTTAGCAAATAAGATATTTCAGCCCACTGGTGATGAATGGTATATTGTGCTACTTCATTGTATACTGTAATACTGTATTATACTGCATTGCTTATTAATATAGATAATTTGAAGTCAGATGGCAGAGCTAATAAACAGTTGATATACAGTGAAACTGCTGGGGCTATGGAGAAGTTAGCTGTACTACGAGCTTGGGCAGAGGTAGGTACCCCCTTCCTACTTCTAAGAAGCTGTTGGGCCCGAGACTACGTATAGCTGTAGTCCCATTGACTTCAGTCTAATGCTAGATGTCATTTAGTTTGCGTGCGGTTACACATTTGCTAAACTATTTTTAGCATTGAGAATCCGTTGCTTTGCCTTGTTTTTGCTATTAATTTTGTTTCTTGCCAAGTATAGCTACTAATAAAGCCCTTAGATGCATGTATTTGTGGTTGTGCAAAGCAATAAGCATTAAAGATATATAAAATATAGGAGGAAGTTTTATCAATAATTGGTCAGCTTTTATTCTGAATTTGTCATTTTTTCTTATATAGAGTATGATGACTATTCTAATAATATGATTATCATGTTCTCACTAAGGTGTTCGGCAGTTCTTGTCGTATATCCTGTTATACTGAACAAAAACGTTGTACATAGAAAATAGGTTTTACATTGAATAGAGATGTACTGGAAAATGAAATGTACTTATTATAAATAACAAAATAGTGTAGCAATGGAAACGCATAATTTATAACATTCTAATGCATTGAGGAAAATGTCTCACACTCACATGCATCAGTCCACCTTGTGTTAAAGAAATCATCATAAATCAGGTAAGCTGTCATCTTAAGGTAATGGTTAGTAATCAGGTAAGCTGTCATCTTAAGGTAATGGTTAGTAATCAGGTAAGCTGTCATCTTAAGGTAAGGGTTGGTAATCAGGTAAGCTGTCAGAGAGCAGGAATGTTCGTGCTGTGTTTGATTCCCGCTCTGGTAAAAAAATTAAAATTATTTCGCTGAAGCATTCTTGGACAAGATTCTTATTCCCAAATTTTCTCCCTGTGTTCTGATTAGCAGGTAAAATACTGGAGGTCAGGTGGGTGTCCCTCAACTCACTCAGTTATTGGATTACCATCTAAAAGAACAATTATAGGCAATGCTATATGAAGACAACTATTACTGTGAGTTCATGTTAATGGAAGTTTGTAATTTGTCTACCCTGTCAGGTCTACATTGAGGCTGTGAGTAGAGAGAAGACTCGACCTTCACCTTCTGGCACAGAAAGCTTGCTTGACCTAGTTAACCCTGAATTGAGGTCACTAGCTAGACTGTGGATTGCTATACTGAGGGATCATGCTTTGCTGTCACTATCGCAAGGTATGATTATATCTATGTGTAGTACTGAATATCCTGCTTTACCTAGTCAAGTTCTAGTTTTAGTTCATGGAGTCATTAGTGTTAGCCAGTATCCAAGTTGAAGCATTTCTTGCTAATATGCTCTCTGGTATGATCTTGTCTAAATGTATGTTATGAGTGAATGGTTTTATGTCTTGGCTTTGAATATAGTTTTTGCTACTCGAATACAATTTGAACTAAGTGAATCCCTGGAATTATTTCATTAAGTAATCTTTTGTGTGCTTACATGTGTATGTATGTAGTACTTACATCTGCATGTATGTAGTACTTACATGTGCATGTATGTAGTACTTACATGTGCATATATGTAGTACTTACATGTGCATGTATGTAGTACCTACATGTGCATATATGTAGTACTTAGATGTGTATGTATGTAGTACTTACAAATTGTATATGCTACAATTAATATCTATACTAAGCTTTTGGGTAAAGTATATTTTTAACAGATAGATATCTATCTCGCTTTTTATCTCTCTCTAGAGATAAAGAGATTTTTCTTTAAATTACTATTGTTTGTTTCGATTATTATTATTTTGCGATGCAGAGTACCAGGACAGGGTGCCAGCAGATGGAGGTACATTCTTTACAGCGGAGACGAAGGACGCAGTGAGAGGTCACTATAGGTCTGTGTGGTCAGCCTGTCTACACGCAGCTACTCTCTACCTTAAACAGGAAGGCTTTAATGTCAAGCTAAATACTGACACTATACCTACGGGCACCTGCTCTGAGATGTCAGAGACTGACAGATTCCATCTACTATTAGGTAAGGCATGATAATACACTTTAGACATCATGTGTTGATACATATATAAAGATAAGTACTATAAATATTATAATTATTGTAATATATTATAAATATTGTTATATAAATTAAAGATAAAGCTAATCAACCAATCAAGTGCTTACAATACGCATTGTCAACCTGAGTGAACGCAGCTCAAACTGTGGTTTGCTATTGACCAACAGCAGCAGTTGACCAATAGCAAACTTTGAAGTTTGCTCTTTTATGACGGTACTGGTACCTGTACCTTGTGATGGCACCTATACCTTGTGAGAGTACCTGTGACAGCAACAGCAACTGGTATAACTCCTTTGTGTGCATATCTTAAGCATACATTTGGAGTTGTGTGCACTTAATTGGATTTTGTGTAGAGGGAGGACAACTTCTAGATATTTTATTAATAAATCTTTCCATTGCAGTTCACTTATTCTTTTTGGTATATGCATGCAGGAGATGTGGGAATTAATTAATAGGTCAATCAACCATACCAAATCAGGGAGCTGCTCCTTGCACACTGGCCAATCAGGGAGCTGCTCCTTGCACACTGGCCAATCAGGGAGCTGCTCCTTACTCAACGACCAATCAGGGAGCTGTTGGCATGTCAACTTTACCCTGTAGTTCTATTCCATTACTTTGTATACATATGTTTATCAAATAATGACTATTTTGGCTAAAGGTGCCTTTTCTTTGATTAGGGTTGAAAGCATTATGAGTTAGTGGTGAAACTATGCATGATCAGTATCGCGATACACGATAACAAAGTTTGATAAGCATTATTGTTCTTGTCACGGATTCGATATCGTACCATCATCTCAAAGCCAGTATCGTTATGAAAACTCTACATATCGAACCCATTATTGACCATTTTCCTATTATCGTATCGGCTGAACTTTTAGAATCGCATATATCATTGCATTGACCATAGAATTCCGATATCGTATTATATCGGTATCTGAAAGTCCGTATTCTATCACCACCAGTATATGTGATAATATGAAGGACTTATATATGACCACCCTCAATGACAAATAGAAATTGGTGCTTGTGTTGGGCTATTCATAACTATATTGTTGGGCTGTTGATATGGGAGACTACATATTATTATGTCCTCTGTTGTGTTGTTTAGGCGTTGCTATGGAAGCGCTCTGTAGTAGAACTTCTGCGCAGACTGATGATACTATTATAACATGCCTCAAATCTGTAGACACACTACTGACATCAAAGAGGGAGTCTGTGGTATCACCCGCAATAAGTAGAGAGATATTGGCTGTGTTACACAGGCTAATGTTAACCAGAGATAATTGCCTTATACGGACTCTGTCTATAACTGTGCTGGAGCAGCTTGTGATGACAGCCAAGACCAACACCCTGTGTGAGTCAACTAGCTGCCACAAATGTCAACTGACAATGCACATTTTATCCTCTAACCCCTTGGCCGCACGCAAGTGGGCCCTTTCTGAAAATATGTTAGTCCAATTTTGAAACATAACCCTCTACAGACATGGTCAATATGTCATTGTATAGAAAATCTTATGAACATCCTAATTTGATCAGTTTAACCCATCTGAAATTATGGTATGCTAGACTGAAATAGGAAAAAAATCGTATGCAAGTTTTCCCAAAATTCTTGAAACATATTAACTGTTTCCTTGAGTGAAGTTCGTATAGAAATTAACTAGTTTTAACTTTAAATTAACTGTTTGCACCATAGCAACTAACAATACTATTCATGTTTAGTTTGACGTCCTGTTTTGAGAGTATTTACAGCCTAATTGCAGCAACTTTGCAATAAATAGAGTCCGTGTAGTTTCAATTAGATGTCACATGTGGATTTGACCCAGCAAACTTACTCCCATGAAACAGCTTTTACAGATTTTTACCAAATGTTTCCCTATAAATAGGTGGCTCACTAAATACAGCACTCAGCGCTATACATCACCTTATTATGTCTGTATTAGCATGACATCTGTCTCTATAGTGAGGGCGGATGTCTTCCACCCTTTCACTGTACTCAATGTTCTGGGCTATGTATCTCTTACAATAAATGTATATTATAACTTATCTAGCACAAGACAACAAGGAGTATACAGGTATAGTGTTATATAGGTAGCCTCTGGCCCCAATGTGTAGTAGTTCAGTAATTATTCACCATTATACATGTATAATATACATGCAGCTTAATAGCAGCCAGTATTTGTGACCACATGCTATATATATGTTGTACATGTAATCGGGAGACTTGTATATATCACACCAGACCACATGGATTATTTCTTACCTATCATCTATCCCGGTTTGAGCTTTGCATCTTTCAATTATTAGTGTCCAGATACGTATAATATTCAAGAACATACAATGTACAAGAAAGGTATTAGTCAATAATTTCACAAGTATTAACTAAATTAGATTTTTATTTTCATTCATATCAGTGATGCATGATCATTGTGAAGTTCATCTTCATTTGCCATGGTAGTCACTGAGGCATCTCTTACCCCCCCCTCATTCTCTCATTCTCTCAAGCTATAGTTGTTATTATTAGTTATATTTGTCACCAGTTTTGTTATCAGTCGATATGTTGATAGTTAATTGGTAAGCGAAAATTATAATCCAATTTAATTGTCTGCGGTTGTCAGTTAAAGTGATATACTCTAGCCTACCTAATGTTGTTTGTGATGTGTTGTCTGTGTGTCTCACTGAATATATTGTTTGTACCTTTAAGGAGGACCTGATTGTAATGAAGCATTCATGTTGTGCGTTCTCCGAATATATCTAGTTAAAGAAATTATTGGTTAGAATTAATTTTAGTAATTTGTCTAACGGAAAATTCACTAAAATCCGCTAATTCCACTAATATTTAATTCCTTCAAAAGTTTTTCGAGTTTTAGTACTAAAATTTGAAGGTTATATATCGAAAACAACACTTTGTGTGAATTTAAATTGTACTAGTTCAAAATTTGCTAAAAAATAAAGTCTGCTAATTTATTTTTGTGCTGGATATTCACCAAATTAAGTCCGCTATTGATTTCTTCCAGTAGGATATGCACCAATCAAACACTTGCTGCCTCTTGCTAGTTCCGTCTCATTCATTCAGTCGTCTAATAAACCTGCTCCCTGCCTTTGACCGCTGTATTTACCTCTCACGCAAATGAACTATAAGTACATCGGTAATTGTCTAGAGGTCTAGAAGTTATTGTTTGTCTCTGCTGTCCAGTGTTGTTTGTGATTCCTTGCTATGATGGTTATCCCCAGAATCTACCTGTGGTTGCCAACAATAAAGAATAATCAACATGTTTACAGGCAATTCTTACCAATAGAGTAAATGCCTTTAATGCAACCAATGCTATAAGTGCAGAAGGGGAGCAACTTTGGGGATCTCTAACTTTAGCTCTTGTGCTGATTAATTCCATTTTAAGTGGTTGAGCTTTTAAGTATGTCGGTATGTGTGCATGGTTTAAAGTTTGGTAAAATTCCCTAGTTTGTGAAAGCGAGTGTATGAGTTTGTGAGAGTGTGTGAAAGTGTGTCAGATTATGTGATATTGTGTGTTAGTGTGTGCAAGTGTGTGATATCGTGTGGAAGTGTGCGATATTTTGTGATATTGTGTGGGAGTGTGTGATATTGTGTGATATCGTGTGGAAGTGTGTTATATTGTGTGGGAGTGTGTGATAGTGTGTGGGAGTTAGTGATGGGGACGAGAATATATGAGTTTGTGTGAGGATGTCAGGGTATGTGATAGTGCATGAGACTGTAACTTACGGTTCGGCGAAACTAGATTATAGTAACTGACCACTTGGTATTGACTCTGTGAGATGGAGTAATGATTAGTTATGACAGCTGCCCACCTATTAATATATTAACTCTCTTACCAGCTTTTACAATTACTTAATTTAACTTAACTTTGACAATTACTAAATTGTGCTTAAAAATGTTATTATAATAAAAAGATAGTTGTGGTTGAAAAATTATACTATAATACTTATTAAAAAAAATCTTAAATGACACCAAGCTAATAAGTTACTAGTATACAGGATGAATACACTAGCGTAAATTAATTGGAAATTAATTCCCAATCGAATGAGAGAATCTAGACCACTATTATTGCAATTGTTATTAAAATTTAATTAAAAATATTGTCCATAAAAGCCTAAAATATACGAAAGTTTAAAATCTTTGGGCAGCTCCTCCCTTTTACTGGTCTTCCCTCAAAGTTACCTCCCTGTATAGTTAGTAGTGACAGACCTAGTACTATGATATATATAATATCTACATTCTATCAGGTCTGTGACTATGCCACTTCTGCTGTAGGTGAGGATGATGTGACTGCAGGCTTCTCATTTGTCTTCTCCTGTCTAGAGGTGTGCCTGTCTATCATTGTGAGGCACATACCAGCTATCAACTCAGCCCTAGTGACATCAGCAATATACCAGACAGCTACACTCAAGCACAGCAATGAACACGAGATGAACCAAGCTGTTGGGGCTGTGCTCAATGTCATAGCAGAGTTACCTTCCCTCTGCTCACAAAATGGTAGGTGACGGCTGGTATGAACCCCGACCTTTTAGTGCCTTTCATATGAATTCTGACTATCTTGAGTATAATGATCCAGATTAAAAAATTGAATCCAGATTATTCTTGAACGTACAAATATTTATGTCATTTGATCTTCTAAATGCGTCTAGAGATTAGCATGGAGTATTCTGTTACCTGCATTAGTAGACTAACTGAATATCAATTAGAAATCCTGAAAGATATATTGGAGTTGATGTGTATACTCCATGTGCAGTAAAAACATCACCTTCACTCAAATATCCTCTTAAACCCTGACAATTGGAGACCATCAGCGTGACTTGCCAGATCACATGACATAAAGCATAAATTTTGAAGTTATCTCTCCTTTGAAATAATTGCTACAAGAGGGGAAAACTCCTAGTATATAACACTTGTGCATTATTATAGGCACTCGTGCATTGTCTGCTACCCATAGTACAATGCTATAACAGTGCTTCAACATATTTCATTTGTATGTTTCAAAATTCTAGCTAATGCAAACTAATTGATGAACTGTGCAGCTCGATTGTTAATCCCATTAAAACAGTAAAGTTAAACAGTTAATCCAGTTCACATTGATCTGATTGCGTTAATCGCCAAAATAACGTGATTAAACTGCAACCTCAAGCCCAACATATTATTTATTTGGCTATTGTTCGATTCACTGCCTCCATTAGTTATTACAGAGTATAAATACATGTGCCGATGCATTTACACTGAACAAGATGGCACATAATTGTTGAGAAATGATGTAAATATTGAGTGTTCGGCACACGCTATCTCTGCTCATGAAGGTTTTACTATTCTTAGATTTAGATTTCCAGTAGGCAAATCATGTTGCAATACAATGTAGAGGAGGGTCAGGAGAAAATATCTATCGTAATACGATGTATTTTCTCACAGCGACTACTATTACATTGTGCATATTTACAGGTCGTACCGCTATAATGCCTATCCTACTATACCTAGTAATAGGTACCATAAAGGAGGTGTCACCTGCCAGTAAAGTCGACTGTGACATGTCACCTGCTGTGATGAAGGCTCTCAAGACACTCACAATGCTCTGCTCGCCCAAGTGCTTCGATAAGGACGGTGAGAAACACTCCACCGAAAGCATCCAGGTATAGCTTATGAGATATATTAGGGGACGGGGTGCTCTACCCTTTATATTGGGGTAAACCATGTCCCAGCTCGAAGAGTAGGCCTGGAGAGTATCAGCAGCTGCTGTAAAGTCATGTATTTTATCATATTAATGTTGTTTATGCATCCTGACAGCTGTCACAATGCGCTCTGAACTTTTTAATATTCACTATTGACACCCGCTACAATATGCAGATATTGTTATTTTCCTACAATATTGTTATTTCTTATATTGACAGCTGCTGCAAAGTGCTATAGTTTATCTAGTGCATGCTTACAAGGAGTCTAAAGGAATACAGTCTACTGTTCTCTTATATGCAGTAGCTATTACATCACAATCTTGTACTGCAGAGGTCATTGCTGCACCATACATTAAAGACATCATTGTCTCTACCGTAGCCAGTATATGGAATCATGCTCACACCTCAAAGGTATTTATAGATCCCAAATGTTGTATATTTACCAGACAGTTGGGCACCTTTACTGAGGTGGGCGCCTTTACTGTGGTGGGCGCCTTTACTGTGGTGGGCGCCTTTACTGTGGTGGGCGCCTTTACTGTGGTGGGCGCCTTTGTTACTGAACAATCTATGTCAGGCCTCTTGTTACTGTTGCTTTTAGACAATTTATATGCCAATTGTTAATGGGTATTGCAATGCATTATACTGACTTTACACACCTGTCAACAGGTCTTTCTATCTAATATCAGACAGTGCTTACAATACGCCGACCATCTACTAGGCAATGAGTAGCATGTAAGTTGCCATGGAGAGGTAGGGGTGACTATTTGGCATCCCTACTCTACATGTGGTATTGCTCATACAAGCGTTGAAACATTGAATTATTATTCACAATCCTAACATTTGTTTGGTAAACTTAGCTTTGCCGGAAAGCTATACGGATAATAGTAAACGATTAGTATGGATTGATGTTGTAATGGCATTAGATGAAGACCTTTGCCTGAAACCTGCTCTGGTCAAAACCCGCCACGCTTTTTAAAACGGAATTTAATTGGAATACTATTGGCAGCAGTTATATGGGCTAACTTTCAGCTCAATAAATCTAACAACTCTGGCTGTATCAGCAACGTATGGCAGCTTTCATTAAGTAGTTATGTGCATCATTTGTAGAAATATCTATAGATTTTGTGCATATGAAATTTTAGTTTCTCGTATAAAAATCCAAACTTTTTAAACAATCACCTTTTTCAATCACCTTGCTCGTGTAATCTATCACTGCTGACTCTTGTCGACTATGTTATTTGATAGAATAATTAAAATACAAATACACAAATACACAAATCACAAATACACAAATACACAAATGCAATACCTAGTCTCAATCCTAGCCTGTATTTAGCCTGTGTGCCTACATTGTCTACCTTCTGTAGGTACGGATTGCATTCATACAGATGTGTCACTCTTTATTCAACCACCCGGACCCTGCCGTCTCCCACACCTACATACAGTCTCTAACCCCTTTACTCTGTACCCACCTGATCAAAGCTCCCTCAGACGAGCACATAGCCAAACAGGAAGTCTCGCTCTCCATCTCTACTATAGAGATACTTGTGAAACTCGCTCCTGCAGACCAACGTAAGTCTGTTTGTATGTAACTGTATCATGTCTTTTGTATCACTTTTATTAATAAATTTGTAGCTATACTTTATTGTTACATAATAGTTAATATATAATTATAATATCTAGTCATAATCTGTATCTGCATTCACATGTACATAGTACATAGTCGTAATCTGTATCTGCATTCACATGTACATAGTACATAGGCGTAATAATGGCCGATTTAGTAAATATAGAAAACGTTGTCCTATCTATCTAATGTACACAGAGAGGATGCCAATCGTTCGTCTTCCTACTATGACTCAAAAAATAGCAAATAGTTGACTGATATTAGGACGGCCGTATATAAGCATATAAGCATATAAGCATATAAGTATATAAGTATATAAGCATATAAGTATATAAGCATATAAGTATATAAGTGCTACATCAACCCTTTGGCTCCTTGGTCTCTCCGATGTTGTCCTTTTTTTGTAGTTTTAAACCGGTGTTGAAATTTTCAATTTTTGGCCAAGATGCTCTATAGACATGGTCAATGTATCATTTTAACTCATTCAATCCCAGCGACGTATATATCCGTCACACATGCAGTTCAGGTGACTACCCCCCTTAAAACGTTCATAACTTCAAGTTAGAATTGGTCTAACCAGCCATGCTAAAAATTTCATTGTAAACCCAACACGTAGGGCTCTATTTTCAATAAAACAACAGATAGAAATAATGCGTTTAGAGATCAAATTTTTGCCTTAGCAAAATTCTTTTATTATTGATATTTCCGGTTTAGGATTTCGTGCACGCGGCCGTATAAAAGTCATGATATCTTGAATATGATAAGATAGAAAAATAATTTTTTTTGCAATGGATTTTCCATCCGTATCAAAAATCCATCAATTTCCACAAAATCAATGGAAAGTTTAATTGAAACAGCTTCCAATCGGTATGACGACAATCTTTTAGTTTTCAATGCTACAAGAACA
>JAOQGN010209000.1:0-10759 GCA_027564295.1 Himantozoum antarcticum | reverse complement strand
TGTGTTATAACTTTCAACCAATCATATGTGTGTGCTACAACCGGCAACCAATCATATGTGTGTGCTACAACCGGGAGCCAAACATACACCAGTATGTCATACTATTAAAAATATACAGACCAATATTTGGGAGTTGTGGGCTCGTAAATCCTAAATCGCTTAGTAAATCCCTACATGCTAGTGCTGCATGTTAGTGTTGCATCTAGGCTTCCTTCTGTGACACAATTGCAATGACATCTGTTCAATGGGAAAGCTGAGCGCCTCACAAGTACTCTACATTCAATGCACACACATACACCTGTCAGCAACTCATTGTTAGATGCTGATGCTGTATCATATATACTTACACTAAAACAACTATGCCTGCATTTACATCTATTCTCCCGTTTCTAAATTCTACAATTTTGTTATCAGTAAAATAACTCACTGGCTCAAGAAAAATTGGTTTGATTGAATAGTTCCATCTTCTATCAGCCAAAATAGCACATAATACACAATTTCTGGTCATTGAAAGAAAATGCAACTACTTTATCTAAACATAGACAAATCACTGCAACTGAGGAAACTTTCAGATATCACTGCTGTGCTTCAGCATAGCCGTACAAAAACCTATTTTTGTATGTGCTTCAGTAATACATGCATAGTATTATAGTATTTGACTGTGCTATAGTTAATAGAATATAAAATATATTTCAAATGAACGAACAGTGATTGTTTGGAAAAGTTATAAAAATAGTATAATAGTTCCCTAACATAATAAGTTATCGCTTATGAACACTCCAAATTATGTTTGCTAAGGACGCAGGCTGAGCAATCAGTTTGAACTTTAGTTGATTATTTGATATTTTAAAACACTAAATTATTCCCACAAATTATATTAAACAAAGTATTAGTACAAAGTATTAGGTTCTTCAAGCTTAGAAGTGGAAATTAGCTACGAACAGTAAATAATAATAATTATATATCATACCGACAATATTGGTCACCTCCCTCCCCTTCTCAATATTACATGTATAATACCATTATGGTTCTAAAGTGCAATCATGCCACGCCGCAGGCATGGAATGAAGTATAGCGTAATGTTTAGATGTATTATAGATGTATTATAGACGTATTATGGATGTATTAAAGACGTATTAAACAAGTGTAGATGCATATTGTTATAGAAATAATAGATGTATATACTCACCACTGGTTGCAGCCCAGCACACATTTCTCACCAGCTATGCACTCTACCAATTACAATCAAATAAACACAAGTAACCTGAGCACAAATAAAGGCATGGCCTTACTTAGCCTGTCCTGCCAAGCTTTGTCACAATGTGGAGTTGCCCCCACGATGAGTCAGGGCAACGAGAAATGATTTATTTCTTGTTGTCCTGGCTTGTCGTGGGGGCAACTCCACATTGTCACAAAGCTTGGCAGGACAGGCTACTAACTATGGCCTATGAAAGAGTGAAGAAAAGGTGAACTAGTGCCGCTGTGTGAGCTATCAGAGTTGTCATAACTCAGCAAGCCAAATTATCCCAATAACCTGCAATCAATGATTCATTTCGTTTAAGCTGCGAAAATTAGTCCTAGATAAAAATAGGTTTAGCAAAATTTGGTCTCTAGCTAGTATCAGGATAATTGACAGTATTTTAATAAACAGAAATTGAGAAAAAAAAAGGAAATTATAAGGTGTAATGCCATAATTATTCCTAACTAACCCTGCCTCCAGGGCCAGTGGGGGAAAGAAGCCGGGCGAACAGATGGTCAGTGGGGAGTTGGTCAACTCCCCACTGACTATCTGTCTGCCCAACGTCCTTCCCTCAATTGGGTCCTGGAGGCAGTGCTAATTCCTAATGCTGTCGAAACGGAAATGTGGAGCTACGGTTAGAACTGCAGCTATAAATTGACTAACATGAAGGCTGCAGCACTGATATCATGCAGACGAACAATGACCAAACATCAAAGTCGATAGAATGTGACACCTAGATAAAGTGTGCACTATTTAAGTACAATACTTTTGGCAATCACATATCTATGAATTCCCATGATATAGAATGATAATATCAATAAGGACGGATGGGAGATAACGTGAGAAGGACTATAAATTGGGCAGCACATGCCGTTGGGTCTAGCTTAGATTTGAGGTCATCAATTGCTGAAATGCAAATATTTAGAGGAAGCTGAAATGTTCATGCCTGGCTATATTAGATCATGCTTATAATAGGTTTCATACATGTAACCGAATGTAAACAAATAAGTTGAGTAACTGAA
Source organism: Himantozoum antarcticum (assembly GCA_027564295.1). NCBI lineage: Eukaryota > Metazoa > Bryozoa > Gymnolaemata > Cheilostomatida > Bugulidae > Himantozoum > Himantozoum antarcticum. The sequence goes on along the minus strand of JAOQGN010209000.1, from coordinate 8,497 downwards.
TGTAACCAAATAAGTTGCATGCATTCCTACAATGATTAATCCTTCATGTCTTAATTTTTATCACGATTGAGCAATTGAAAGAACTGCTCAGTACGATAAGGTATGACTCCTGATTAGCTAATATTTGGGTGTCAAGATCAGGTGAATGCATTTGTTGTCACACAGTCATATCATAATTCATTTCTATAGCAAGTTATGTATATTATATATTATTATGCAATTGATATGATACTTTGCCAACACCTAAACTAAACGAATTAGTACTCATCAACTGATCAGCATAATATTTCTAATAAACTTATTGAACTCATATAATTATTTGTAAAGATAAATCTAGCAAAATTTGATAAAATATGTGTCTCAAAAAACGTTAATAGGTATTTCAAATTCCTAACTAATGTAATATATAATTTGGAATTATCTTGTCCTACGCAGCGACTAGGTAATAAGCCAGCAAAAATGTATTATAGATGATAAACGGTCAGTGATGATGATGATGATAATAATGACAGGATAAACTGTTTTTATGTTGCTATTTGCTTGGCACAGGAACACACAGAGATTATATCAGAGTATGCCAGCCTAAGAGCATGCCATATTTATTACCAGTATATACCAATCAGGAAGTAGTTCGTAAAGCCAATCCTACCAGCGAGCCTGGTCGAGGCCTCAAAGCCAATCCTAAACATTGCCGATTTATGCTGATTTTTGCATGATTTCTGATCTTGGCACAAACCAATAGCATCATTAGCACAGCACGGAAGCAGATCATTTAGCTGGGTTGGATACAGCTTGCTTACGAGTGTTTAGTTAGACCAAAGTTCAAAACATAAAATGTTTGGACTTTGGATCTACATGACTTGTATCTCTGAGATCAGATACAATGGTGAAGGATTTGGGTAGTTGGTCTGCTCTACCAATAAATAGAGGCACTCAAGTTTGCATTTGCATTGGCAATGAAATGTATATATATACATAATTTATGTTTAAAAATGTTAGTCCGGGCAAATAGTTTTATGATAAAAAGTGGTATAAGAAACATGTTAATGTATTTGATAAAATTTATTTAAATTTTTTTATAAAACGAATATCAATACTAATATTTTAACTAGCTAACCGATAGCCATCATCAGAGTGATGTTCCAATATGGAAAAATACTACTATAAAGGTTAGTAAAAACAAATAAAGGATTAAAAGCTATGTTATAGCAGTAAAACAGTTGACGGATTTAAAAACTAATATTATCAAAATCGGGTTAAAATAGCTATTTTAACTCTATTTTGGTAATATATTCTCAAAATATTCTTCTTCTACAACTATGCATTAGCTATAAAACTACATAAAACTATATCCATATAAACTGTATACTAAACTAAGTGTGTTAATTTTGCAAGGATTTTATACTCATGTTATGTGAAGTCCTGTCTAGTAGTTAGCCTTCCCATGAGAACATACAGCGCAATTTTTAGGTAACTTTTGTCAATGATGATCAGGCTGACCGGTTAATGAGAATCCAGCATTAGTATTTATATTTCATTACCCATAATGGGTAACTGTTACTGCCTACTACCCAGGTGTACTCCAGTCAACTTATCTAGTGATGCTACAGCGATTTCAATACATGAACATCCAGTCCCTATTATACACCCATATGTATAAATAAATAAATATATTTGTAAAAAATTATCTCACTGTTTACGGGAGGGTCCTCGGAGTTGGTGTAGCCTGGGCAATCAGGCCCACTGCAATTTGAAGTTATCTGCCCCCGGTCGGACAGTGACATTAGGTGGGCCACGGTAACTTGGTGTCGAGCAACAGCCTCTTGGTAGACGGAAGTTTGCTCGCATGGTATCTAGCCTCTGCACATTGCCATTGACATTTCAAAACAACTGAACACTTGATAAATTAATTTTAATAATGTTATAATTTGCTGTCAAATTATATATTTTTTAATGTACGTACACGCACTTATTGAGAAAGAAAAATAAAAGCAAAACATACCTTCAAAAATAACTATCCAGTTTGCAAACTTTGTGGCAATCACACAATAACAATGATATATTTCGCCATTGCATAGTAAATACGCTGTACTAGTAGACGTTTGACGCTAGACATCAATTTCATTAGAAGATGGTGACGGAGACGACGGTAACTTATTTCGGAGAAATTTTATAATTCTTATCCTGTCTCAATAACTAGATTATACAACTAATAAAATACTTAGTAATATTTCATAGCAAATTATGATATTCTTCAAACAAATTTATCACTTAATGCTTAGTTTTGTTGATTTTTACTGGGAAACACTCAGCCGAGATAGTAATTTTAGTAGCCTAGATACCACAATCGCAAACATCCGTCGAGCAGAGGCTCTTGCTTGACACCAAGTTACCCAGGGCCACCTAGCGGCACTGTCCGATCGGTGGCAGATAACTCCAAATTACCCAGGCTAGAGTCAGTGTCATCATTACCTTACTGTACAATTTTTGACAGTATTTGTATGTATCTCTCTCACATAAGCCCTCACACAAGCCCTCACACAAGCCCACACACACGCGCGCGCACACACACACACCATATAGCTTGACCAGATAGTGCTGCAGTGGTCCAATAGGGGTACCTTTCCTACTTCCTCACACTTTCTTCTCCTAAGGCTGTAGGACTACACACAACCTACCTGTGACTGTAGGCCCGGCTGTGGTTGGCCTGACTGTAGGCCAGACTGTTGGTTTGTTGACTTGTGCACAGTTTTTGGTAGCATAATCATTGCATGTCTTGAAATAGTCTGGGCAACAGTCTCTTCCCCCGTTCTGACGACAGAAAACATCACAATAGCACTTGGAACTCGCTACAGCATCAAATATATCGATGGTACAGGCGTCGTCCCTATCACAGCAACACATCTGTCTTCCAAATGCTCCACAATAGTCACCAGGAAATCTTTTTGGATCAAAAGATGCCGTAACAGATGATAGAAAGGTCAGAAGAAGAATACAGCTAAAGCTCCATGTAAGCCTGCCCATCATTATATTGATGGAGTAGCTACAATAGAGAGAATTGATATAAAACTTAGGGCAATATGTATAGTTATAGTATTCAGGGCAATGTAAATACAATATTAGATAGTATAATATATATAGGGCAATAAAAGTTGAAACAGAAAAATGAAACAGTACATGAAAGCTCTTCGTTCTAAGTAGAGCCTCAAGACCTCTAAAAAGAGGAAATTGGAGGCTCTGAGATTGACAGGACTTTTTTTATTGTTCTGCCAGCACACCACCCATCCTCAGATCCCTCGTAGTCCTGGGCACAAAGCTTTGCAAGTAGGTGTTAGATTTACAGTGAGCGCTAAAATGTGACAAGCAAAAAAATGTGACAAGCAAAAAAATACAGAATTTTCTGTATACACATTTCAACCAAAAATTCACTTTCATATAATTATACATGTACATTTATAAATAACTACAAACATGTACATGTACATACAGTTCCAAACCGTATAATAATTATTGGTTGAAGCATAAATGTGAAGATTAATGCTATCGTCACAAGGGGTAAAACGGTGACGGTGAACAGATTGTTTATTGTATTCATGCACTTGTAAAATCTGATAAAATATCACTAAATACTACATTTCAGATTGATAAAACATTCAAACAATGTACAAAAAATAGCAGAACATTTAGAAACCTGTGATAAAAATTTGCGTAATCAGATAAGATTAGTAGAACAACCAGTGGAGCAACCAGTGTGCCAATATCTAGCCTGAAATCTTAGACCACATTGGAACGGAGTCCGGGGTGGCTGTTTAACAGACCTACCGAATCGAGTACTGAAAACTGGCCTCGGAGACAGCAATACCTGCACTGGTATGATCTTTGCTCCAGCCACTCCATAATCACTGTAACCCTTCTGTACTAGATTTGTTGAAATGGACTAGCTTGATAGATTGGTCATGTAGTGGGTTTATAGAGTTTCCGCATTTTCGATAATCTGTATATTGTTTTCTGGTTATTTTTTGTTTTCGCTATTATTTCGGTGCTGTTTAAAAACCTTTTTCTTATCTCAATAATTATTGTATAATATTATTATGATGAAATAAATCGCGACAAATTACAAACCAGTTGTGCAGCCAATTCATTGATTTTCAGCGTGATTCAATTTTTTATTAATTATATTTTGATTCAATTTCATTCGATTAGCGATGCAATTACATATAAGCATTATTTTTATTATCTATTATCTATGCTTGCCATCCATCATTATCCAAAATTTTATTCACTGCCATCCTAGAACATACAATTTGGGTCTTCCAAGCAAATCATTTAGCTTCATTAGGATTAGGTAAATTTTGGAGCTTTTTAACTAAAACAATCATGTGTCATAACCCTGGCAATATAATTATGTTTTATTGCCATGTAGGCCTAGTCACTCCGTTCTCTACTCTGTACTTTCACCAAAAGGTTTTTTTTATGTTTACAACAAACTTGAATTGCTAGCATTTAATTTCATTCGATGCACACAACATATAGCTTTCGAAATGAAATATCATTTGGGTCTAAGTGTACCAGATTCTCTTCTTTTGTTTTAAAGGGACCGGTGCCAGTAACTCCCTTGTGTTGAGAGTTAGCACTCCAATAGCTAATTCAGTGAACGATAACTTCAGTTTATTTGAAAGAGCCCGAAGAGCACAAATAGCCGTATGGCCAAGATACAGCTATCGTGGTCTACAAACTACCAGAAGTGATACAAGCAAGCACACGATAAAATGGTGAGGTTAGATAAGCCCATAAATAGTGCAGTGCACCCATGGGGTCCGAGGATGATAATTTCTGAGTGGCAAGGTTAGTTAGCATGTACCACAGCACAACTAAAAGAAATACCTCGCTTGCATGGAATTTCAGGTATTCGAATAATATAGAGTCTACTATTTAATCCCATATATCATAATGTTTTGTAATTCATGCCAATATATGCTAATAGAGGACTTCTAGTATTTACTTTTAAAGATTTGCATTAAGTTTAATTTACAAAGCAATCAGGATAGTATGTTTTACTTGCTAACATCAAATATCAATACTTCAGGTGCGTACGCCATCAAGGGTGTCTATCCCACCACCCGTAATCGTTGACATGTGTTATGTAGTTATCCACATAATTATACACTACAATTACCTGATAATCCTATATAATCGACAGTGAAATATATTTACATAATGGTTGTATCATTTACAATTAATTATAATTATTATAGCAAATTTCCAACTGACTGGAATAGGCTTCCTACTATAGCTGCATCATGAGGTTCTCTGTGTTGGCGGGGACTCCAGCTCTGTACCCCTACTACTATAACATAAATATGTTATCTAGTAGATGAGGGTTGGAAAGATGGTCAGTTATAATCTATTAAGTCGGAGCGACATATACCTAGACTCTGACTGCGCTCTCCTCACCACTCCTCTCCCAACCACTAATCAGATAATGATCCTAAAGCTAATGTTAAAAGTATGTCTGAACATCAGCAATTGGGGTTGGGTTAAAGAGGGCTAAGTGCCGGCCCAACTTGGGAACTTGCATTGCATTGTGGTTTACTTCCGTATTAGATAAATATATCCTTATATGGGCATCTAGCCTGGCTTACCAAGCCACATGCATTGGGAGTTACGTGCCCACGGATCGGGGTTGGGTGTTGGGGTGGCACCACCCCAACACCCTTCGCCGTGGGCATATAACTCCCAATGCATGTGACTTGGTAAGCCAGGCGAATGGACATTATAACCTTGGCCATTATATATCGATGTTGCATCTCTAAGCAATCGCCTCACTGTAAGAAGCGGGTGAAGTGGGTAACAAGTTTATTATGTGTATATATTTAGTAACTCAATAAAATGCAAAAATATATGCAAAATTAATTAAAGCCTTTCTCAGGTGTCAGGATTGTACTGTATAAATCTTTTGGTCCAATTTTTTAAACATTTGCTGCAAGAACATTATTTTGGTGCTGCCATCTAAGGTGATCAATTTGCAATGGGATTTAGTGCTCCCACCTAAAGCAATCGATCGGCCTAATGCTTTGGTTTATCGATTACTGATGATCATTGCAAAGACAGAATTTGCTGTCAACAGTAAAATTGCTACCGAGTGCTATTTTTGGTTAGAACCTAACATAAATATACTTCTATTGCTGTCAGTATGTCTAATGCTGCCAATTTGTTACCAATACCAATCCCAATGATCAGGCGCAGTTAATCCATACTTAGCAATAATATGTTTTATACTAAAATGGACAAAAAATTAATAAACTGTAAATAACACTTGACTGAAAAAATGAAAGCCTCATACATCTTTCGAGCTTGTTTATCAGCATACATATTTAATCGAGAGGTATATTCTAAAATATCAAGAGGACATGTGCATTTAGAAATGCGAAGAGGATTACTAGCATTAATTTATGATATTTCAATTCTAGGAATATACTACATGTACAAGTATAGTACAGTATAACAAGATGGATCTGCATTGCTATTGTTAGTAGATCTAACCATATTTTTCATAGGGCGTTTTCGAATAGCATAGATGTATGCGATGCGACATTTGATGCATAAGTTGATGTGCTGTACTCCTGTACCTTTCGGCAACTCAGGTCATGCAAAACCCATGAAAAATGAAATAAAAATTATTTAATCCCAATTTAATTCACGAATCCTGAATGTCATAGGTGCACTAGGCAAGTGCATCATGTCGTGAAAATCAAACATTTACCACTAACGACATGGAATTCAGCACTTTGGCTTCCGATTTTATTTAATTTATTTATTTTAAGTTACCGTAGAACAGACCATGACACACAAGAATACTTACCCATTTGCACTGTGTTCTATTGCAAGTTCTGCACGCTGTGTAGGATTGTACCAGTGATTTTGATAAATAATTTTGCTTTTTGCTTCAATTGCTTTTTCATTAGTTAGCCTACGCTCTCAAAGGATGACAGCGGGCTACATTCATGCATGATTAAAGTTGATAAAACACTGAAAATCGACACGATGCTTTCGGCTGCACATATTCTACCAAATTATTTCCTACTGGATGCTACAGTAAATGTGAAGTTTTTCACATGAGTCAAGCTTCATGTAATTGACACTCGTTAGGTACTACTAACCGAACGCACCCTGAAGTAGAGTAGATAAAAATAGATATTATGCAAGATAGGCAACTTAACAGGTATATAAGGCAATTTATCAACATAAGTGATAACTTTCATTTTATAAAATCATACCCCAAATGATGAATTTATTTACTATGAGTGATATATTTTATGGGATCATGCTATCACAATAATAAATTAAAAATCATGTATAAGATTTTAATAATAATTCTCATAATTTCATATGATCCTTTGTGACAATTCTTCAACTTCAGTTCCTTGGCTATCTAATTGCTTATGATATTCGCGGGTTGGTTTTATGCAAACATGACATGTAATACAGGTGGTTTTATGCAAACGCGACATGTAATATACGTAGATGAATGAGATAGATGATACGCACCTCAGTAGCAGAGTGAAGATGGCGCAGCCGTTACCTGAATCAGCCGCAGAAATGTCGTAACACAAAGCTACAACTCTGCGCTCTTTTCGATGTAACAGAAGTGGCACCTCTGAAATCAACAGTCTATTGTTTGTAGTCTCATGTAGTGGAAGGTATGCCATGCTGCAGAAGAGGTTGGCAATTTTATAGAATCAATTGACCAATAAGAATTCAATAATTCATCAGTACACAAATCACAATCATAGATAGAGGCAAATATTAGTAATGGGTAATACCCCTTTACAGTTTCGCTATTACAGTAGATGCGTAGTTAGCGTATCATAATAATGTAATATTTATCATGATATCAAGTGTCAAATCTGGTTTTAAGGTCTATTCAAATAACCCAATGCACTTCCAGGAACCCACGACCTCATGCTGAGATGGTGCGCCTATTGGCCACTACAACAGTACTGTTACTAGTATCAATATTATTTTAACAATGTAAAATTATTTCCAAAAATCTTGTTTGAAATGTGAACACATTCTTAAGAGATGACAACTCTGTTCCTGGATTCTTTTGCCCAAGTCCGTTTTCATTGAGCAAAATGAGTCATGGTGGCTTAGTGGTCTAAGCTTGCAGCTATGACACAAGTTATCTGCAAGGACGTTGGTTCGAGTCCCACCGTTGACTGGGAGATTTTTGTCCCGTAGGTTTCCTCCTTGCCCACATCGAACCCCTACGCCAACATCTGTGCCATCTGCCATGGACTTCCCTCAATTAGCTCTGCTATTGGATTACTACGTACAAATAATATCGCTAGGGTAGTGATCAACAACAAAAAAAACATTTGAAATGGGCAGCACAGGATTTGACACGGATGTCATTCAGAACAATATGCACAATATGCACAATATGCACAATATGCACAATATGCACAATATGCACAATATGCACAATATGCACAAT
>JAOQGN010208889.1:0-10759 GCA_027564295.1 Himantozoum antarcticum | reverse complement strand
GAGGGGCTGATCACCGACGACGGAGGGGCTACATTCTTGTGGTCAAAAGTGGGAGGATCCTTCTCTCTGATTGGTCGACCTAACCACTAAAACCTCTCCCATTGGATGAAAAAAACGACATTGAGGTTTGAAGAGAGGACGACGGAGGTCAAGTGGGAGTCGACCGCCCGGACACATACTACTGTTAAACAATATGACACAAATAACAAATGTTGACACAACAAGATCTAAACGTCTAACTATTAGTAGTGGCATTGCTCACAAGGCTCCATAATGGGTACGGTGCCATTTAATCTGGCTGTTGATGACTTACTAACATCTTTCAACGATGCCTTTGCCTATGCCGATGATACTGTAGTATATTCCTTGGCTGCAACAGAATCTATCAACAAAGCATCTGAGAAATTAACTGCGGTGTCCAAATGGTACCAAACAAATCTGCTTCAATTAAATTTCGATGATACTCAATTCTGAACTTTTTCAAATAGAACGGTCAGTAGCACACACAATTTTAGTTGGAAAATCAAAAATATCACCGATGAACACTGTCACTTTACTTGGAGTAACACTTGACTACAAGTTGACGTTTACTCCTCAAGTGCATGCAATAACAGCTATAGCTAACAAAATGGTCTACCTCTTCTCAAAATATAGGAAATTCCTGAATGTTAAACAGGCTCTTCATACTTACAAGTCCATCATCCGGCCTATATTACAATATTGTCCTTCTCTAATCCTAAATACTACTAAGAAGAATTCAAGTATATTTGTGCAAGCGTAAAATATAGCAGTAAGGATTATTTTATCAGCTCCAGAGATTTTCTCTGTTACCGATGGTCGTTTGCTGCTCAATTTGCACACGCTGAAGAGCAGAAGAGATTAGATGTTCAATAAATATGTCCATCAAACAATCATGGAAAGAAAAGCTTTCAAATATCTGCTCAACATGGTGGAAAAATCAAGCACCAATATAACCTATCCACTGAGAAGGCGACATATAATTGAAAAACCATTCTGGGGAACCGATATGGGCCAAAGCACTTTTAATTATTTGCTCCATAGAATTCTGTATCTGCCAGGAGACAAAGCCAAGCAGCTGCTTAGTTTTTACCATTGACTGAACAATACTCTATGTTATCATTGTGATATTTTATTTTTGGTATCATAACAACCATGTATATTTATTATGCAATTAGAAATCAAGATGAACTCCTATATTTCTTGCATGATAGTTGTGTGATTATAGTTATTTATCTGGCTTTATCCTCCTAAGGCAAACCTTATGAGCGATTAGTCCTTTAGCGTAGTATTTAATTGGCTTAATATGTATACTCAACTTTGATATTAGTACAGACTTTCATAGCAGATAGCTTGTGTGGTTTTGTTTATCTCTAAGCTTTCTATTTTAATTGTTTTAAATTCATATTATTTAATTCATGTTATAATACACACTTATAATAATATTTTCCACTAGTTAACTCTATAGCATATAACTTGTGCTGTTATTATAGAATATAGCCTTAACACATTTTAAATAGATCAGATTATTACATGTAATTGCCAGTTTGGTAAACTTAACTTTACAGCCAGAGTGAGGAATTCCATTAGCTGCTGACATGGACCTCCTCGATCCCGATTTTATATTTGTTTATTATACATTTTGCTTTTATTAATGATAGCAATTTTATAACGTACTGCATGAACAATATGTATTTATATCTATATATAAAAAAATAATGACAAAAAATACATGAATAATTGAATATTATATTGATAAGATGATCCAGTGGCACAATACAAAACAACCAAAAGATTATACTGCTAAAAGATGCAATGGCACAAAAAAATTGAGAACATTTTTTTTGGATAAATACATTATAAGCAGAGAGCAGTAGTAGGAATAGCAATCTTTATGAATATTTTCTACAATTATGTTACCACATATAAATTATCAATAGTTTTAATGTGACAATTTTATATTTAATTCGTAGCGCTATTTCTTTTATGAGATCAGCAAGGTATGTTTCGTATTGCATGCAGTTATTCATATACTCAAAGAAAATATCTATATATAACAAATAAATAAATAAATATATAATGTCATGTGAGCTGAGGGTGTTATAATATCGACTTGTAAGTAAGAATAGTGGCGGACCTGCCAACTCTCACGCATTTTGTTTGCGTCAAACTCAGCTAATAGTCCCTCGCCTCAAGCTCTCACGGATGTATCAAACAAATGTCCCTGGACCTGCCACTCTGATCTTGCAAGCCCAGACTATCCACATTATCCTTTGTGTTTTGTTGCGGGCTCTCTGACTCGCTAGGCAGTCCGGCTAGATGTTGCCTGCACCTGTTCGAGAACATAACTCATGCTAACGAGCTGTAGCAATATTTCATGCACCAAAGTATCGGAGGCATCATGCCATTGGATGGTCTAGAAGTGATGAGCTTGAAACCTTAGATCAAGGAAGTTGATCTACATACCACTAGCATCATCTTCAACATTTGCTAGTAGTCCGGCATCTACGGGGTAAAAATCGCACCATAAAACTAATGGCTGAGTTGCATATCAAATCGATGCCCAATGTCTCAGCTTTCATTTGAGTTCATAAAACAATTTTTGCACAGGGGATTATATATAAAATCAGATGTTAAATACAAGGGAGACAACTTCTAAGAAGATATTTAACTTACCTATTGTCTCCTATCTTGTCAGCATTTATTAATTCAGCTGGCTAGAAACATGGCCAGATGTACATAAGATAATAGAGATTCCGATCGAACTTGCAAAATTTACCTATTGCCCCCTCACAGTGTGTTACGGCGCGACGTCATGATAAACATTGGATTTAGGCTTTGTGACATTTTCAAAGTTATTTGAGGGAAAACTGTTAAATCATATGAAAATTTGAATGCAGCAGATATTTAGATTTATTTCTTGAGTTTATGAATCTAAGAGATTGTGGCTCTGCCTTTAACCAATCAATAATTAAAACTAGCTTTGTTTACATATGCATTAAGTGCTAAAACACCCATCTTTGCACAACGCTATTAAATCACAGCCAATATACATGTAAAAGGTACCAACAAATTTATTGAAATATTCAATCATCAGCAAACACTAACAATGCAACTTTCACCTTCAACATTGTAACTTTTACCCTCAACAATGTAACTTTCACCTTCAACAATGCAACTTTAAACTTTGACATCGAGTGATGAGGTAAAAAATATAAGAGTTAGTACTAAAAGTCAGTTTCATATTATTGTCAAATCATGATAGAAGTTTTTAGAAAAGGTTACAACATATATAATAATTGTTACTTCGCAACATACACAAAAAAACAATAATTTTGCAATAAAATTCCGTTTGCACAATCAGTAGTTTATTCTTAGACAAAACACCAATCTACACCTTGAAAACATTGGAAATGATGTTACAAATTCACCATTTTTGTCAAGGTTCATTCTATAAATTTAGGAGTTATCACAAGCTGTGCAAGAGCATACATCTCCACATTTACAGTCTGACCGTCTGTAGGCACATTTTCTGTTCTCACACCTCCCTTTACATTTGCATGCTACTACTGTTAGATTTTGTCTACTGATGTTATAATCCGGTACAAGCCGATCACCTTCGTCATTGAGCATCACCCATTAAATAGCGGATCTGGAGTTATGATGGTAGACTGATCCGCTTGGTGCCAGATCATCGCTTGCATGTTTGCCCTCTTTATATGGGTAAATTTTACAAATTCCATCGAGATCTCTATCATGTTATGTACATCTGACCATGTTCTTAGGCAGCTGAATTGATAAATGCTGACAAGATAGGAGACAATAGGTAAGTTAAATATTTTCATAGAAGTTGTTTCCCTTGTATTTAACAGCCGATTTTATATATAATCTCCCGTGTGATAATTGTTTTATGGACTCAAATGAAAGCTGAGACATTGGACATCGGTTTGATATGCAACTCAGCCATTAGTTTTGTGGTGCGATTTTTACCCCCTAGATGCCGGACTAATAGTATTAGTTATTATTATTATAAGTTTATTTGCCAGAGCAAACTATTTCAAAGTTTTGAACCTGCGCGCTTACAACAGAATGTAAAGATTGGAAAATATAAGAGTGTTATAAAAACAATTCACAGACATGCTGTAGAAAAATCTATACTTTGAGTATACTAATACAGTTATAATTTTCCATTTTATGCACTAGATACTAGAAAAGAACTTCCTTTCTGGTGAACTGTGGGACTGGGTTTCACGGATCTTGTTGAAGTAAAGTACCTCTCCCTTAATAGCTTCAGGGTGCAGGTTGTTATTAAAAGTTATGGGAACTGATGTTATAAGTCGTTCTTCATGGCTCTTTTCATTGGACATTATTCTTTTTAGATATCTCTGTTGAATACGTTCAAGCTTGTCTATTTAAATCCACTCAAATGTGAGCATACCATGCTGAATTGGCATAAAGTATGGTTGGTATGCTGTTGGCTTCATAGAATTTCAGGAGTAAGTCAAGGCTCGATTCCTCGAGTCCAAGGTTCTTCAGGCGTCGTAATGCATACATTTGGCACTGGCAGTTACATTTTGTGGATATCCTAATGTATCTGCATGATTGGTCAATGTTGATCCCTTATCGATGATGACTCCCAAGCAGTTTGGCGGTGTCCATTTGCTGTAAAGTTTGTTGAGCGATGTTCAGCGTGCTAGTTGGCAGAGAATGGTTTTATGAAATATTGCCATTTTGTGGTTTTGTTCCATTCAAGATTATCTTGTTGGTGGTGCTCCAATAATAAAGAGCCCCTTGCATTTCGTCTGGGCAGTCAGATTTGATCGAATAGTTCGAATTTCCTGGGACATCTAAAGTTGTAGTTTCTGTGATAGAGATCTGGCTGCAGAGAGCGATGTCATGAGCATATTGATATTTGCTATGTTCAGTGGCTGTAAATATCTACAGCTTGCCACAAATAATGGGCCCAGCAGCGTTCCTTGTGGAGTGACAATGCAGATATCACAGCGTATTGATGTTGTCTTGTTATAGCTCACACATTGCGTGCAGTGGATAGAAAGCTCATGGTCAGTTCAGTAAGCCGTGGTTGTATGTCCATTTGATTTATTTTGATTTCAATGACAGCTGGTTGCACAAGATCGAATACTTTACTGAATGATATATATATCGCTGCCAACTCGGCATTGGGACACAAATAATAGTGACATGCCAAAACTTGAGCTTTCTCATTAAGGTAAACATGCTTTTAAAAGCATGATCTCTTTATCCTGAGGTAAAATACCAATGTTCTCTATCTTTCAATCATTTGTGTGAGAGTTACTGATGATCAGCTTTACTTATATTTCATTATTTTGTTCAGTGTCTGTTGTTATTTTAACATGCAGGTAGTTCGGTCTCTCCTGACTCACGCTGGACTATCAATAATGGATAATAAAAATGAGAAGGGTCAAACACCTGTACAGATGGGCTCTGGCAAAGGATCAAAGCATGTCTCTACTAATGAAATCTTTCAGGATGCTTCGATTCAAAAATCTAGTGGAAGCAAGAGATTGAATCCTCCAAGAGGTCTTTGGTTCTGGTACCTGGTTATGCCTATAGTTATATTCTCAGCTGGTGAAATGACCTCTGAATTGCTACAGGTGTTTGGTGGGTGGTAAGTATTTTATTATTAGTATTATGTTGTGATAACCCATTTACTAAGGGTATTTCAGGTTTTTTTTTATTTTGCGAGAAGCCATGACAGTGTTTAGTAAATATTTACTATTATTATATATAAAATATCTGCTTAAAACAAGTACAAGACTCGTACATAAAAGCATGATTTACATAACGAAGTAAAAAATGCTCTGCAGACCGTCGCTGCTGCTATTCAATAAAAATTGTTCATTGTCCAACACACAGGATGCGATTTGGAAGGATGTTCAAAAAGTTATAATATATTGCCTTCTATTTTGCTTTGATAAAAAAAAGTCAATATACGGTTTCAAATGCAGCTATTTATGAAGCTTAGACAGTCATTGTAGGGATACTAAATAGAGATGGGGGCGCCCAACAAAATAATGTGCAGTATGAATGCTTACCAACTTATATCACCAGTACATACAAAGCGGACATATTCAAATTACAATAAGCTGCTGTCAGCCACTTCATATTTAGTCATTGTTAAAACTAGTCCTGACGTTCAGGTAATGCATGCAGGTCCAAATCTTGGTTCCAAGATCTGTTCCGATAGCAGTCTGGAGCAGAGGTGAAATCTCATAGTTTTGCTCCGCCTAGGCTATTCAGAAAAGTTTAACTTTGCTTACGGGATCGTTTGAGAGCGTAACAATATCTGCGCTTTGATTGATGGAAATGGAAATATACCCAACGATCCAACTACTACTTACTTATTTCAAGTAAATTAATGCTAATTGACCAGATCAAATTAAACATCTAACGTATTCTAATTTGTGAAATAAGCATACCAGAGATGAAATATAAACGATGTTGAGCCTACATCTTGAGGTATAACTTGCCATATTATGTTCTGTAGGTACTCCGGTAGTGTGTTTATGACAGTTGTTCTGGTGTATTTGCTGTACCTATTCCAGGTGCACTCTCATCGTATCAAGCATCATTCTAGGTAAGTGGTCTGGTGAAGCTTGTTCTCAAACCTTATTTACAGCTGGAGTTATCTGCACGTAACAAATATGGAAGTAGATAAATCCTAATAGTTGGATCTCGCTCTACAGCATAGACATTAATATAAATTATATCAATTAATTTAATATATAAATTAATACGATATTATGTCTATGTGTTTATATTATGTATATATATTATGTCTATGCTCTGTATTCGCTACACTGTACTAATGCCATAAAACTGAATGTTCTTAGCCTATCATAATATCTGCTGTAACCTTGAATTATTTTCTGGAATAGTATTGAGATCAGATATGGTGGCATCGTTTGCCAATCTCTAGTTCGTCTGCTTATCTAAGTTTGTTTGATTGTTTTTGTAGGTTACCAAATCCTGTGCATGCTGCTGCCTTTGGAGCAGCACTTATTGGCACACTGGTTATATGGGCTGTAATTCTGTTTCCAAAACTCGCTCTTACGGAAGATTATCTAAATACAGTTATAATTATGTGCCTGTGTGCTCTTAGCATCTCCACCAACTTACTACTTTTTTTGGCTTCTACTGGTATCAGAGCCAGGATATATTCCTCTACCTGAGAGAGGTTTCTGTACTCCTATAATAGTCACGCACTCAGAAGCAGTTTGGGATTGCTGTATTCATAATACCCTCCAATGGGGTATTTGCAATCGCTTGCCAGGTACTTGGTGCAGTTTGCTTCATCTTTAGCTGGTGAAACTAGGACTGGCATGGCCGCGGGAGAACGGAGTAAATGAGATAGATGTTTAAAATAAAATCAACTGTTCTGATTCGGGAACCTGATATGTTGGCTCAAGTTGTCTTTTCTGTACTTCCAGGGGTGGGACAGTCTCAAATTAAGGACCTGGTGCACACTTGGCTTTTAAATTTCATCCTTAGCTTATCTTTTTTCAAAGTTCTCAATCACCCCATAGCACATCACAATCCTTTAATAAAAGTGCCCATGAAGAAAACTTGTCGATGAAGAGAGTTGTCCTCTCTGCAATCTCCATAAATTTATATTGGAATTGTCTGTGCCCATAGGACGTTTTTACTTCAAACAAACCCATTTACACGTTAACATGGAAGAAGGACAGACAACCCTCCAAAATCGTGAATTTTGGTGCCTGTTTTGATGACTGTCCGACCCTGGGTCGGACAGTCATCAAAACAGGGCCTGGGGCGCTGTCATATTGCAAGCTGAAATGACAACGCCATAGACTTATTATATACACATAAGTATATAATAGTGTATATTTTGCCCATATAATATGTCTATGGACAATGTTAAAATATTTTCACTTCTAGCCGGACCACCTGCAAGGTTGTTTACCAACAGCTCGCAATTTTAGCTTTCTTTAGGCGTGCTATCTTCTTCCCGGAGATAAAATATATTTACCAGTGCTAACAATTCCATAAAGGTTCAAGCGTCTATGACTAGTATTTCCCACATATTATGAAATTTAGCTACTTGCATTTGAAGAAATTATTTGCAAAGTAAGAAATATAGAATGTAACTGTAGTGAACAAGTTTAAGGTGGAGCGCGAACAAGGTGGAGCGCAAACAAGGTGGAGCGCAAACAAGGTGGAGCGCCAAAAAAGTAAAGCTCGAACAAGGTGGAGTGCCAACAAGGTGGAGCGAGAACAAGGTGGAGTGCCAACAAGGTGGAGTGTTTCTAACTGTCAGAATTTGAAAGCTCTCTCTTCCTATTTGATATTGAAAGGAGTTGGTTATGCTAGTTATGTTAATGTATGTCTAATAAGAATCATTGTCACCATTTAGAGCTTCCAGTAACATCTGCAATGAAGCTAAATATGAAGTCATGTGACTCGGGGAAGAGGTTCTGTACATTCTGTGACACCATGCCTTCAGGTAATGTCAAGCACTGCAAACTCTGTGAGCGCTGTGTCGTACATATGGACCATCACTGTCTCTTTCTCTTGAAATGTATAGCCAATAATAATCACAGATTGTTTGTTATATTTATTATCATTGTTAATGTTAATATTGACTTGTTTTTAATTTCAACAACGAGATGTTTCTTTCAATTATATTCTCAGCTGAGTATGACTCAATTGCTCACCAAAATGGCAACTGAGCATATTTTTATATTTTTTATTTTTATTTTAAATTTGTTTTCAAATATTTGGGGTTTGTGTTTGGTTCAATGGCAGTTAAAATTGATTAGCCACGGATATACGTTTTATGAAACGTTGGCACAGGCTGAGGAGCCATCTTGGGAAACTGCTGCTCTAAGTTACAGGGATCGCTGTCTTAATCTCATACAATTTTTTAAAGGCTATAAAACACCTCACCACCGTGCCATAGGAATTGTCTAATCTGTTATAATATATTGCGCATAGGTTTATTCATACAATCTAATTTACATGTGCAATCATGTATATATGTTTCCCACTTTATGTTTCAGTATTTCAATGAATAGGTTTGCATGATCATTATTTCATGGAAAAAATTAAGAGCAATTGACTGGTGGTATTCTAGATTGTCATCACCATGGGTGACTACCGTTGTACAAAGATTCCAAAGTTAACAGTACTTGATAGTTATTTTCTACACTGTGATGGGTGTATCCTATAATTATTATAGCGAGAGTGTGCATCTTTGGGTGTTATTGAATGGTGCTAACCGAATCAATAATCAAACAAATGTTTCTTTTCAATTGCAGCTCAAGTAGAATGTCATTCCATTATTTATTTATCATTTTGTTTGTAGTTTTTTTGCTGTTGAAGCACTTTCTTCCTGACTTTGAAATAATAATAAAGTTCTAAATTGTGATGCAATCACAAATCTCGAAGGCATGTGCAAACACTTGTGTCATGTGGGTCCCACACGTGGGTCATGTGGTATGATGCTCTATCGGCTTGGGTAGCACAAGTTCGGCATATCTAAACAGAGAAATCATTATAGCCTAGCTCTCACATCACACAGTCTAACTAATAACTACTGCCACTGATCTGACCATTGTCCGGCATATCGAAGAAGGCAATTTATGGTATTGATATTGAGAACAACAACTCTAGTCTGGTGTGAATTCGAATATTATATCCAAAACCTATTGAAAGTGCTGGTGCATCCTGACAGTTCCATATAATAATTTATGATAACGACATTGGCATTAGATAATTCTGATTTGTACGATCGTTTCAAAGAGGTGACATCTCCACTCGAGCCTCAAACTCAATCATCAATACTAAGCTAAAGCCTAATGTCCATACATTACACCCAGGAGTGATGTACATAATTTCTTCAAGAAAATATAAACTACTTCATCACATAATCATCACACGACCTATATTACACAATGTCATGACATGCTTGGGGACAAGTTCAACTGGCTGATCTTTCCGAGCACGTCGTGTTATGACATTGTGTCATACGTCATGCGATGCCATTGCGTTGAAGGTACCATAGTATCATGGACATCAAGTTTAACCCGAAAAATTTCGCCTTTGTGTCCCCAATTGCAAATCTCATATTTTGCATAGCTTTGACATAATGGTAAACTGATTTTGTAAGAACACAAGAGTTGATGAGGTCACAATAAAACTGATATGAGTATCAACAGTGCATTACAGTTTGTAGTTCACTATCCTGTACAACTTGATTTTGACAAGATGGCTATTATTGAACTCTTTATCCTTAACGCGTGTTTCATCGCATTTGGCCTGCTGGTTTGTAAGGACTTGAAGATGCTAATGGATTTGTCCATAATGTTGGCTAGCATCGTGTTGCGAGCACTTTCAATGGCAATTATTTGGACACCGTTGGTACTTCTCACCAGGTAAGCGTAGGCTGTACTTTTAATTATCTAATAGTAATAGTAGTACTAATGGTACTTGTATTCTTCTATCAATAACTGTTATTTATAAATAATACTTTTACTTTAATTGGATTTGTATTTTGTCATAATTACAATTTTTAAATTGATTGGTAATATGTACACTATAATATGACCTTGACTTTATTAGAACGATAAATATTAGAATGATAATAATCATAAATATAACTTTTTTTCACACCAAAGCAAATGTCTTAATGTAGAAAGAAGTAATGCAATTATTGATACCCGCAATTATAACAATATTG
>JAOQGN010208778.1:0-10760 GCA_027564295.1 Himantozoum antarcticum | reverse complement strand
GATAAAACGTGCTTCGATGAATTTGCGTTTGTACTTCCTATGACCTTGACCTTCCTATGACCTTGACCTTCCTAGACCGACGGGCGGGACTGGGCCACCCCACACACAGTTGAGTTTGTTATAGTTGAGTTAATTCCTTTGGAGAATGCTAATATATTGGATCGCCATCACTGGTGGCCTACGCAATGAGCATTTCCGTGCAGTTTCGCTTTATGAAAAAGATTGACAGTTTATAGAAATATTTTAAACTAGGCTCAAATATTTTTGTTTTTGACTTTTATTGATAAATCTTGACATTTTACTGCTTCTTATTGTACGTAGTAGGCTTATCTAAATACCGCAAGTTCTGTATCTAAATACCGCAAGGACAGTGCATTTGAACGATCATAATATTTCATTCAGACCAATGCAAAATCTGAAAACTATTATCTTGCACATGGCTGGTGTAAACTCAATTTTATGATTTCGGGCCTATCTAACATAGACTTTATCATTGACTTCTGATAATAATAGTCCCGCTATAGAACTCTATTATCCCTAGAGATAATATACCAAAACTAGTTTTGTGTTGTCTTTGATATTGAAACATGAGCTTAATTTTGTTCCTCTATATATTATTTTGGCTGCTAGTTCTTTAGACGTGGAAGAGCTGATTGTTTTCCGTAACGATTTCAGCAACCTATCACCCACATGACCCTTGTATGGTACTGTTAAAATTAATGCTATCAAATCAGCCTCATTATTTTCATTGTGCTCATCTGTTGCACGTGTACCACTTTCAATAGATTGGCTGATCTTGTTGATAGCCCAATATGGGTAACCATTTATCAATTAATATCTTTTGATGTCGCATCGTCATTTACTATTGTACCATTGGATTATACGATAGACATTACACTCCAGAAAATATATGACCACAATGATATATATATACTGACATAGAACGACAACAAATGAAAACTCTCGTTATACTCTGTACTAAGAACATACATTTTTCTTTTAATAACAACACACTATACACTCAAGTAGACGGAGTCGCCATGGGCTCACCGGTGGACCCAATCCTAACAGGGATATACATGACTGATTTAGAAAGAACACTAATACCAACAATGGAAAGTTACACGCTACCTTGGATACGATATGTTGATGTCACGATTACGGCTATAGAAAAGGGTTCTACTGATAAAGCTTTCACTAAACTAAATAACTTCCAACAAAAACATCAAGTAGACCTATGAACTGGAAAAAAGATAACAAAATAGCTTTCTTAGATGTGCAACTCATACGAGTGAATAACAAAATCGAGACAACAGTAGTACAGTACACTGCAAACCAACACAACGATATCTACGTGCACTGGGAATCCTTCACACCTAGAAGCTGGTGCTTTAGCACACTAACATCACAACTATGGTGTGCATATAAAGTCTGCTCTAACATAACATACAGAAGGATAGATGTGGAATATCTAAGAAAGGCATTTAAAGACATTAATGGTTACCCAGATTGGGCTATCAACAAGACCATACAATCTATTAAAAGTGGTACACGAGCGTCAGATGAGCACAATGAGGTTGAGACGGTAACATCACTTTTTACAGTACCATAAAAGGGTAATGAGGGTGATAGGTTGCTGAAATCATTACGGAAATAGCTCTTCCACATCTAAAGAACTAGCAGCCAAAATTATATATAGAGAAACAAAATTAAGCTCATGCTTCAATATCAAAGACAACACAAAATTAGATAATTCCCATGATATGGTCTATAAAGGAAAATTCCCAGAAAATATGTGTAGTCAAACATATATTGGGAGACTGGTAGAAGATTAAGTGTAAGGGCAGACGAACATGGTAACGAGGACAACAACTCACACGGAAGCCAGCATACGAAGAGGAACAACCATCGACCAGTCGCCTTAAATTACTTCAAAATATTAGCTAGAAACACTGGTGGCTCAATGTACAAAAGCAAAATCATTGAAGCACTTTTTACAAGGACATGAGGCCAAAACCTCATTGTCACTTCAGTATGCAAGGCGCTTCAGTGCCTCTAATGCCATTTGATCACGTTGTTTGCAACAACTGTTTTTATTTTGTTGACAATCGCTTGGCTTTTTTAGTTTCAGATTTTACACATAATTTGTAATTATAATCTCTTGGGTTTTTTAGTTTATTTCTTACATGCATGTATATACAATTGTCTCATAATTTTTAGTTTATACTTTATACTCTGATGATGACCAACGGATTCTTGGTCGAAACTGATGGTTTTAAATAACTTATTTTAAACTGCAGTTTGCTTTTTGTATTAAATTTTATCATAGAGATTGATTCGCAATGAATTTATTTATTCACGCAATAAATAAGATAGTATTTAATGACCAATCGTACACAAAATCCTTGCTCATAGTCACAGTTAATTTTAAAATACTTCAGCTATGCGAATTGAAAGACTACATGTTTAAGATATTGATTGGTATTTGCATCCTATATCAGCTGCCAATAATACCTATTTAATCAGACAATCATCAAATATATGTTTATCTATTACATGGTGAGGCTCATTGATTCTTTGCTATAATTAGACATCCCATTTGCATATTGTTAGCTGAACTGGAGGACGATAACAACAGTAATGGTGAAACACTATACAACCACTTGCCTTTGCCAGTAGCCTTGTCACTGCCCCATATGTCGGCAGCACCTTGAAACATGGATGGAGATGGAAAGAAGCATTCTCCACCTATAGGTTTCACGGAATCAGCTGGGCTAGAGCTATCAGGCAGCTGATCTAGATTTGGCACATTTTGTGTCGGTGTAACCAGAGTAACTAGCGGACTGGTTGACTGAGGGAAAGCACCATGGTGTCCTGCCGTTGGTATAGATGCCGGTATAGCTTGTGCCGACAGCGAGACTGCAGTCACCATCACCGGCTTCTGCAGAGGTACATGGCTACTCGTCTGTGAAGCTGCACCAATCATCTGCCTCAGCATCTCCTAAATAACAAATCCAGAATAATCGATACTTGCTATATATAAAATTCTAAAAAGGTCACTCATTTATTGCAAGCAGTGGTTAGTGCCCTCTCTTATTGTGATTAATATTAAAATGATGAAGATGTTAGAAATAAGCTTCCATTAAAAGACATTGCCAAGCTAATGCAAATGGAAATCATTAGTGCTTGTGCTTTACATTCTTTTTTGTATTTTGTTGTGTGTGCTTGTTCACTCAAATATAATAATTTTAGTGCTTTTTTTATCATATATCCAACTCATTGGTAGATGTATTCGTCAAATAGCTATTAGTAAATTTATCTCCTATTCGTGCCTACTTTCAATTTATCAATCTAATGATTGATTTTAATAAATCATTTTGCATACATGCATGCATACATACAAGCATAGCATAAGCACATGCACATGCACATACATAGCATGCATATATATGCATATATGCATACGTGCATATGCATGCATATGCATGCATATGCATACAAATATTAAAATCAGTAGACTACGACTCGATATTGGTAATTAAACAGTAATAATTTCAATTGAGATAGAACATTTTGATTTAATAAAATTGTGTAGACTTCGAACAAGTATACATAGTAGCTACTTGAATAAGGGTGTTTTCGGATACAGTTGCGATAGATTATTTAAATAGACAACGGCATATAAATAATATTATAAATCATGAAAAAAATGAAAATATTGGAAGCAACAATATTTTATAAATCTTTTTTATTCAACAGGATTTTTGGGTTGATAATAGAATTTTTGTTATGAATAATAAAATAATATTATTTTATTCATGAGTTGTCCTGATTCCGAACAATCAATTTGCTATTGACATTGCATATTGATTCTCCATTGTTGAGGCATACAACTAGTGTCAAACATTGGCACTGTAATGATTGATTTGCAAAGACTTACATTTTAACTGCATTTTCTGAATGCCAAGGAAGGGTTGACTAGTTCTAACTCAAGCAAAATTAATTGGATTTTCAGTTGCATTACATGATCATTCATTTGATTGACATTCAGAGGATCTTCTTGTTTCCAAACAAACTGTTACTTGTTTGGAATTCAAGCAAGAAAGTTTTATTTTAATCTTTGGGCTGCCATCGTAGCCTCACACAACTATTCCAGGCACACACAATCTTATAACATGCGCACCTGCTAAATATGTATCCAGCCCATAAGTCTTTGGCTGTAGACGATGGAAGTAGAAAAGACGGGCAAATTCCTAACTCTCAAACCGAACACCTACTCAAGTGTATACTTTTGAATAAAGATGGATGGTCCATCGTCCTCTGATTTACAATATTTTTTAATATCAAAATAATAAAATATATTATTATGCAATGGAAACCCGAATGCTCGACGTTTTTATACTACTATATGATACTATACACAATTCAAGATTATTAGGATGACACTAACCGAATACCTTGCAAAATGATATGATAACACCGAATGCGTTGCATAATAAGATTAACAAGCAATATTTTGCGATTCTCCGAAGACACCCTAACAGTTCCAACGGGAATTTACAATTTTCATACAAGTTTGGCTTCCATAAAAGTAAAACAACTGTGTAGCATGGATCGTTTAAGATATATGAACTTAGTGGGACACATCTTCATCACCCGGCAGAGAAAACATAAGATGGATGGTGACAAATTGTCATTTTTATCGCAAAACTTGACACCCACAAAAAAAGCAATGCATGCCATAAGCAACATGTTCTTTGTGAACTTGAGTGCAAGTCACAACTATCTCCACCTAAGGTAACTAGATACGCACGCAACAGTCCGCACGCAACACTTACCGGGTCATGTGATGATTGCATAACTGCATTTACTCGAGTTTTTGACTGAAAGGCACTTCTGACCGTCGGACCAGATCTTAGCTCTGCAGCGGCAAATGATGGCTGCTGAAGTCGCTGGTGTTGCATCTGATGGATCTGCATTTGTTGCATCTGCTGTATGGACAGAGGAGCATTGGGACAGTGTTGAGACGTACTGCCGTCAAATCCGAACCTGACAGGGGCAGTAAATTCCGAAGCATTGGGGTTAAGCGAGCTGGAGATATGAGGCAAAGTCATAGGTTGGCCTGTGGTAGAATAGTGATCTCTTATTAACAGCAAAGGATTATTTTGAGAATCCAAGTAGTGTTGGTGGTGATGATGCTGTAGGAAAGCTGCTGATGGGTGGGCTTGCTGGTGGTTGGCCTGCAAGTGGTGAGTCGGTTGGCGGTGGGGTTGTTGATGTTGTGCTTGTTGATGGTGAGACTGCTGATATCGGGCCTGTTGATGTTGTGTTGGTTGATGTTGGTTGATGTTGGTTGTGTCTGTGAACAAAGTGTGAACATTGGAACTGATAGACACGGAACATAGAGGGGACATCAGCTGTTCAGCACTTGGTATTGTACCTGGTGCCCTTGTGCTTGGTGCCCTTGTGCCTGGTGCCCTTGTGTCTGGTGCCCTTGTGTCTGGTGCCCTTGTGCCTGGTGCTCGACTAAAGTTGGCATCATCTGATGACGTTTGGTGGGCGGCTGGATATCGAGTGGATAATTGAGGAGACGCCATGGTTGGTCTAAAGCCGGGGGCCTTATTGGGGTCAACCTGTAGCGAGTCAACCGTTGTCCTGTAAGTGGGATTTTGTCCGACGAGCAATGGTTGCTGTATTGGTTTAGTTATTTGTCCATCAAATGGAGAATAAGATGTGATTGGTGCTCTAGGTGACAATACATCGGGAGAGTTCCTAGATGGTGGGTTTAAGGCATATGAGGAGACTCCACTGTTAACCACATTAGTGTGAAGCTGTGTGATTTGTGGCTGGTTGATATGTTGCGTTGACACTTTAGCTGGTATTTGTGCAATGATTGGAGATCTTCGCATTTCTATTCCTGTCTGCGGACCAATATCAGAGTACAATGGGCCAGACACCCCGACCGGCTTGGTTATGGCCAATGGTGACGCAGGCTGCTTTGATTCAGGAAATAGCTGTCGAGAAACGTCACTGGGTTGCTTTGATGCAAGTGGCTGAGCTGGAGGTATTCGCATATTCCCTGGAGCATGGGCACGAGGTGACGATGTAGAGTGTTGCACAGAACTACCGACTACAGAAGGAATAGGAGGGACAGCGGCAGTATTGCCCCAAGCCGACTGGTTGGCAATGGGTGGTCTTAAAGGCCAACCAGGCTTGCTCTGAGCACTTTTCACCTTTGTCTCCATAGGAGTAGTCATCTAAAATGGAAATATTCACATTAAGTAACAATACACCCAAGCATTGGCGTACGATAAAAAGTAGACCGTGTGGATCAAAGAGACAACTGCACATGATGTGTTGTGACGAAATACGATGGGGAATTCTTAAACATTTCTAACGACTAATATTTCTCCTAGGTACTACCTCTAATACTATTCAGAGCAAGATTATGAAAGAGTAAAGGGTCATTTCAAATTGAAGTTGTCACCACCACTCATCATACCAATCCACAATTTTTGCATAACATCGCATTTCAACAATTTAGGTTCCAGACAAATAAAACGTGTTAGAGAATAATTAATTGTCGATATTATTTCATAAAACTTGCTTGTGAAAATTTTCAAGCATTTTGAAAAGCATTTATCTCTCTATGGTGGTCATCTATTAATTTGTGAAGATATAGGAGTGATCTGAAATCGTAAAAGGTGGGCCTATAATTAGCTCAATTATATAAAAATTATAGTAATAAAATATAACATTCAGTCTTCCCTTCGAAACCAAAATGTAGCAAGAAAAGACTGGTGAAATGATACATGTAATAATAAAATAAGAAACCGGCGACCATTAAAAAATGACAATTTCTGGTTTTCAGATTTTTCCTTTCTTTTCCTAATTTGGTTTTCAAATTTACCCACATTGCTATTACCAGTCAAATTTGCTTATTATAACGATTAGATAGAGGAACTCATCATTTTACATCAGAAAATTCCTCTAATGAAATAAAATATATAACTTAGTTCTATTTTGTTAACATTTAGAGGAGGCTTCACGGTGACGCCATTTGTCACTCTATTATAGTGGTATATAGAAATTGAATTTCGCCAAGACAATATTTAATAATAGTCCAAGTTGGAAGTGCTGTCAGCAGGTATAAATAATATGTTTGAAATTAGCAGTTTGTTTGTGGGTTAGTCTATCAGTAACAGACCAAAACATTGGCTCGAAGAAATTTTCACAGTGTAAAACCAGTACTATACGTTTTTCCGGCAGGTTCCGACGGTGTTCACTGTAAATCCGAAATTAATTTGTTTTTGAAATTTATAATAAATAGTGCGGTTCTGAGCTGTCTTGGATAATTTCAAGTCAAATTTACATTTTTTATGATGTTAGATATACTCTCTAACCTTAAGTCCCACTATTAGGCTTGGGTCACAGTATTTGAATGTGAGTGACTCACTGGCTGAGTGTGCCTGAAATATACACTGTAATCCAAAATGACATGATGTAGACCAGGGGTGCCCAAACTTTTTCGTACGGGGTCAAATTTAAAATTCGCAATGCTTTAGTCGGCAACAGATTTTCGAGCGGCGGTTAGGTCTCAATAATTGTATGCCCACATGTACCTCTCAACCACATTTACAAACCATTTGTCACCAATGCCACCGGTTTTGCACATTATTTAATTGTGATGGTATCACACATATATTATGTGTGTGGCATATATTATTCGAGATTCAACCCTCTAACATTTACAAGATTGACCAGCGCAGCGGAATTTTTTGTTGTTCAAGGGTTGGGAAGTGTTAACGGGTTGAAAAAATTTGCTAGGGGGTTGGAAATTTTGTTTGGTGGTTTTGATGTGTTTTAATGAAAAGTAGACTAAAAAGCTTTTTTTTCTTTCTTTTAGCCTCGGATTCAACTCCTTAACACTCGGGGGAGTAATATACGTCCCTGCTATCACACAATCCACCTGCAAAGTTCAATGAGGTTAAAAATAATAGTTTTTTTGTTGAAATACAGTGGAACATGCATAATTCAACTTTCAGGGACTGGAAAATTTTGTTTGAATTATGAGATGTTTGAATTATGCATACATGGCTATGTGTACATGTACAGTGTTGTGTCATGTGCCATGTGTATGGTGCCTAGTGTACAGTAATCATAGAATTATCTTCCCTTGTATAGAGTTATCCTTTCCCTTATATAGAGTTATCTTACCTTCTATATCACAGTAGCAACAACTCTATGATAGTACTATACACCAGTGACATGTGTATAGCCCAGTTTTGTAAAAGTCACGTGACCCAATTGCGTTGCTATTATGCACCACCAGTTCCAACATTTTTATGCTAGTAATTTACTAATTATCGTCTTTGACACTTCTGTTAACTGTATAACTTCTTGTTAACTGTTAACCGGATATCCTGGGAAGATTTTTTCAAAGGTTTGCTTGAAGTTCGGAGGAAAGCTTATGGTTTGTTTTAAACATTTCTATTCGATTTAGGAGAAGTCGAACATTAAGGTAATTTCACATTGGCCCTCCAGTGGGTCTAAAGTATATTGTATGAATTCGCCGAGTTTTTGAATGATCCACTGTATTAGTAGTTCACTAACTAAAATTTATTATTACACATGTCATAAACTCACCCTGTTATCCCCTTGTGATACACTCCCTAACCAGTCTAAGCAATGACCATTGTGCTCAGTGGCATATTCTTTTGTATATGTTTCAACTACCCCAATTTGCATAAAGGAGTGTGCATGACATTATTTACTGTGTATTATTAGGGCTCGGTGATATGGAGCCCCTTTATATCCCTTTTGTATTTCTTTTGCATTAACCTAAGGCTAAACCTTTTTACTATATATACTCCCCTGCCCATAAGGCACAGTGCTCAGAGATATATTCATGTACAACAAACGTTAGTGTACCATACTCTACTCTCTACAACTCCTAGTGAATTCTCCACACTGTTGGCAGCGCCTGGGATTGAATCGCGCCAACACTAGTCACAACACTAGTACAGAGACGACTTTGTTCTATAATTATATAATCATTTGAATATTCACTATTTATATATTATTAAATTATCGTGCCTGCATTAGTAGCAACAGCACAGGAGCACCAGAGAGAGTCGCGTCACATCGTCACATAGCAACGTGTCGTGAGAGAGATAGCAACACGACTGAACACCAGTACAAGCACGACTTTGTTCTATGATTAATTAGTTATTTGATTATTCACTATTTAAATATTATTAATTATCGTGCCACTAATAGTTACAGTCTTAAAGAAATACTGTCAGAGAAGACTGACACGACTACAGAACACTTACTGAGCCATCACGACTACAGGGAGTAGTCAGTACCAAGAACACTACAATGCAACTAGTGACACGGCTTTATTTTTCCCATAAATCTGCTAAGTCCAGATCAAATCGTGTACACGACTCTAAGCAACACGACTTCATTCCAGTGAAAATATAACACTATCGTGCCTGCACGATAACAATACACCACGCTACCACAGAGAGATCATGATAGACTAGTGCCGGCGCTAAGTGTGACATGACTCTCACTAAACTATAACATGACTTTACAAGAGCTGCAATATAGACCGACACAGAAGTGAGTAGTCCCACGACTATAGAGCAACACGAGTCATCAAGGACACGCTTCCACAGACTAGAGCTACCGAAAGACCACCGAAAAGAGAGGACAACCCCATGGAGACCAGGACACTGAAGCAGCAGTCACAGACATTTGGGTGAATAGGTAAGACATTTGTCTTTTACGTCCAATACTGCTGCCATCTTGTTACCAATACAGTAGTTCTATTCAATCCACCTTTTTCTGAGAGTAGCAAGCCAGTGATTAAAGATTTCAGAAAGTCATAGCAGCCATCCAGACGTTCTCAGTTCACAGAACCTCAGAATAATTTAGAGAGAAGCTAGACTGTGTTGGTACGAGGTGGTGGTAAGTTCAGCACCAGAAGAGTAAACCCAAGGCCAAAGGTATAGCGTCTCTGAGTATCTATGCCACCAGAAGTGGGTGCCTTGCAGCCGGCAAGTACCCTACTCTGAGTAATAAGTTTTTTTGTATTTTTTTGTTTATTTCATATTTTATACAATAATATAGAAACCAAGAAGTAATATGCCTAGGACAACCAGGCAACGCAGTAGAAGGGGAGTAACCACGTCCCCCATACGCCTGCCAGCTGATTCATCCCTAACTAGATCTGACCTAGGCGACCTAGAATTTGTGTAGAATCTGACTAGGACAAGGGAAGAGATGCTCAGAACTGATAGCTCCCAAAACTCAACTGCCAACAACAACACTATTCCAGTGATGATGATACAAGTCACCATAGAGCAACCAGCCAACTTAACAGGACACAATCAGACCCCCAAACCGACCAAACTAAAGAGCCCGACATTCCAGAACACTCCGATATGAGAGAGTATCTGCGGTTATTCAAGATCGTGGCACAACAGAACCAATGGCCCCAAACCGAGGCCGGAGTGCATCTCCGCAATGCCCAGATTGGAGCAGCCCAGGTTGCAAGTTGGCCCATTTGCACCTTGGAGTAGGTCTTGTAACTGACAGGAACTAACTTTGTCTTTCAAAAGTTTATTAGTTCATGACGTAAAAAGTGAAATACAAATTAAATGAAGTAGTAAATATTATGTGAGATATATCATTGCAATATCTGAATAGCAAGTAAGCTGGATACAGTAACAATATAATAATATGTATGTATG
>JAOQGN010208667.1:0-10760 GCA_027564295.1 Himantozoum antarcticum | reverse complement strand
T
The DNA here is from genome assembly GCA_027564295.1 of Himantozoum antarcticum. Taxonomy (NCBI): domain Eukaryota; kingdom Metazoa; phylum Bryozoa; class Gymnolaemata; order Cheilostomatida; family Bugulidae; genus Himantozoum; species Himantozoum antarcticum. The sequence goes on along the minus strand of JAOQGN010208667.1, from coordinate 10,759 downwards.
ATGTTCTGATCACTTTTCATACATACTTCAAGGCTCTAGCTGTCTTAGTTCTCTCAGAATATTGAAATCATGCAAGTCATATCAAATTTGAAAATTGGCCTGGGACTGAAAGGGTTAATGCGATGCGAGGGTGGAGGTACTGACAATTTTGTCAGTAGCATCAAAATAACTGTAGTTCTGAAATGTTCCATTTTCATCTTACAATTGGGTGTTAAAGCATGTCAGAAGGGGCAATAAAAGATATCAACGTGAAAAAAAGTTTCACTTTTTCCATAGCCAACTATGGATTTAGAATGTCACCAAAATATCAAAACCGTTTCATAAACTGTATGCGTCTATTGTATCTTGTGTGACATAAAAAACCACTATTTTGTTACCATTATTCCATACCCTTGCAATATTGAGTTCCATCTTTTTCTACATTAATCGCTCGGTATTTCAAGCTTGAAGAACAGTTTGAAATTTAGTTTTCATTTGCAGTCACCTTTACACATTCCAAGTTGCTTACCACTGCTACTTTGTCAAATACTTTTAACTGTTGATGATAAATGGTTTCTATCCATTTGTACATATCTCACTGTATATGCTATTCTTCACATGATCAACTCTCAACAATATTGTTTGTCTTGAAAGCTTTCCCCCATGTTCTTATTAATGCAACAAGCCCGCAATTGCTAATTGCTATCCATACTGATTACCTGACTGCTGCAAATGCTGCATCTACTTTATAGTCTATATGCTAATTAATTTTAATTATACTACAGAATGTAAAGGATGGTTAAGGAACTACTTGTGTAATATATTTGGAACAAATAAGTAATGAATACCATTCTGGATATGCTATCATGCTCCAACTTTCGAGTGGAACGTATAAATAGTTTTCAAACTACTAATATTAATACTATTTGTCTTACCTGTCTAGATTTTTGTGTGTCTTTAACGCTATAAAACATGGGGCCAAGCTCGGCTAACCAATTGCCTTCTACTGCAGTTACGCATTGCATATATTCCTGTAATAGATTTTATAGAATTCCTGTAATAGATTTTATAGAATTTACGTTAGCATGGCATAGCATTGGAAATATATCATTAGAGTGTGTAGTGAACTACATTCCCTACATCCTACACCTGACAAATTGCAAACTGTACCTAACCTTGGTTTCAATATGCCGCCAAAGGTTGAAAACTGTGTCAGCTGCCAACAAGTGACAATATGTTCACGAAACCTACTAACGAAAAAACTAGATGAACTCACAGCAGACATATTAGTACCTGCACTTGAACTATTAGTGATTGCACATCATCACCGTCCATAATCAAATGGCACATGACCACCACTATGTAACACATTACATTGACATCTGACAACAACGATTTAGATGATTGACAAGTACAACATGCTTCGCTAATTTTATATCCGTCAGCCACAAGAGCAAGGCTTTCAAATTAGTTTTAGATTGAGTGGTGACTCGGGAACGAAGCGCAACAACCACCACAACTCGAGATTCACCCACCTTGGAAGTCATGATAAGCTCATGGTAGACTATGTAGTCTGGTGTGTAGCCCATGCCAAACAATGCACTGGTTGGATGCACGTGACACGGCATGCCGGTACGCACATTTACATACTCTCCCAAACCCTACAACAGATCAACAGAGAACGTCAATATATACTACAAGGAACGGAACACTCCTTATTTATCAAATGTATTACCATTATAATGGCATTCATATATTAGAATTTTCGGTTTGGAGTTTCAGACCGATCTGGATCACCAAAATGGTTGAGTTTTAGTTAAACAAATTCAAAGATTTCATGGCGACATAGATTGCAGTCTAAACTTTTGGATTGGTCTACTGTTAGGAAATTGCTATGGAACTCAGGAAAATTGTTTGGAACTCTGCTTTTATATCATTTGGAATGCTGCCAGTCCTGCAGGTGTAAAAGTGGTTTTCAACAGAAATTCATTGACATGAACAGTTATAACAGGTAGAGCATAATTTATATAGTATTAACTATTAATTTTGATCCCGAGATACCAGGCAAGACATTCATGCATATATATTGGTGGAAGAACTGGCATATCTATTCTTAGTGCTGGCTGTATAATTCATTCCAGTTGTGAGCTAATCATGGCTTGGTATAGAATACAGGACAGTTCTTGTAATACTAACCTTTAACCTTGCTGCTTGATGGAAGTATGAAGAGCAAATACATTTGCGTACGACATCCCACTCCATACCACATGATACAAGCTCCATCTTCTGAGAGTCCATTATCTCCTTCAGCTGCTGCCTCACTTCCCGTACCTTCCTCATTGCCTTCACATGTATGTAGTGCTCTATGCACCATGTAGAACCGTAGCTATACAGTATACACATTACTTTATTATACGATTCAACATGTCATGTAAAATATCTAGATATTCACATTCTCACTGGATACAATCATTATGACACATTTTTATCATCCGTTATAGATCCGTATGTTACAACCGTATGCAAAAAACTAAATCTTCACTCACCTTCCAAGTGCCTAATACTAATCACAGCCAGTACATTCAATTGTGACCATTGAAAACTCTCAAGTACGATATGGTGTGTTCTGTCAGATATACCTGTTTCGTTTCCATTGCAAATACGCATTTAACAGTGTTAAATGATCGCTTTCAGGAACTTGAAACTTCTCTTTCATAGCATCCGATTCTTCTTCCTTACCCTTTGGCCTGAAGAAGATGGCAGGTACGGACAGCATTGATACTATCACCTGTGTGTGATAACAATGTGGAATGAGTGCACAGCATAGTTAGAATGAGAGTATATTAAAAGTCCTAGTGTTAAGTTGTCGATATCAGGAATTAAAATTAAATATCTCTTGGGTATTAACTATACTGTGTATACTGAATTTAGAAGAGATGGACGTGGGTTAGCAAAGGGTCTGAAAGGAATGGTGGAGGGGTGCAATGGCAGTGTGCCATTAAATTGGAAATGTATCATATTTGTATCAAATCGATTAGGGTTGCTTACTAGCAAAGTGAAAATTTTATGTACGGAATATTTAAGCTATAATAATATTGTTGCGGAAATTACTTTAGGAACTTGGAAGACGGCAATCTTTGGATCAGCCAATATATTTGGATATAGCAATATCTGGATCAGAATATAGTATATTTTACTCATTATTTTTAATATACATGTTGCATTTTTACTGTATTTGGAATGCAAGTAGGCCTAGCCTACCAGTATTTCAGCACTGCAGCCCATTTCTACAGAAACGTTTAACATTTTAGATAGCGCAGGATCTAATGGAAACTCCACCATCTTCCTGCCTAGCTTGGTAAGGCTGCCCGTGTTGTCCAAAGCACCAAGGACCCATAGCTGGTACATGGAGTTCAGAATGTTGTCCTACAAGTGACAACATAAAGTACGCATTAATCAACCATGTCAACACCAAAGTGTATTCCAAAGTAATTCCCGAATTGAACAAACTATAATGCACTATTAAAGCAACTATAGTAGTTAAGAATGACAACGAGGTATATGTTCCTGTGAAACAAATTGAGCAAATACAAATATTGCACTACAAGTCATACACATATTTCATCCACACAAGGCAGCAGGCCAGATAAAAGCACCGATAACGTGAGTATTGGTTATTATGATACAGCACCTGCCTTGTGCAACAACATCACCAACCACAGGCTGATTAGTAGACACCTATTCATTGTATTGTAGCATCAAGTGGGTAAAACTTATAATAATAAATTGTCTGCTGACCTGAGGTGGGGCATCCATAAAGTGAAACTGGAGTAAATCCTGTACACCCAGTGACTTAAGTAGCAACACGACATTAGCTAAGTTAGTCCTCTGGATCTCAGGTACTGTATTAGATAATAGTTCATTCTTATAAGCTCTCTCTGTGTACAGACGGTATGCCTGTCCGGGACCCGTACGACCAGCCCTACAAGTCAAAACGGATGATGTAACAAGACGATGAAGCTCAATTTAAAACAATGGTCTGCACTACCGATTAGAATACAAATAAGCTTCAAAGTGCTGCAACATATACCGATTTGAACTTTTTACTTCCAAGTGTCAATAAGCGGAGTAAGCTCGGATAGCGGGACGAAGTAATTTATTAATATCGGTAGTTGAATACTTTATGCAAGAAGGCATTCCAAACTAGTTTAATTCCATTAAAGTGGGAAGGCAGGGCATGCCATTTGAGGTGCGCAATCATGCTCACACACCTTAACACACCTGGGCAATTGGCTAAGGAGTGTATGCAAATACTCTCCTGAAATGTGAGTTTCACTCTCCATTCTTTTGTAGGTTTTGAAAGTTGCTATAAAATAGAGCTCACTCTGGTATGAAGAATACAAGAATCTAAATTACTCTCCTCCCATGCACATTTCCTCACCTCAAATGTTAAATGTACAAACACATTATAATTCTACAAAAAAAAAGAAGAAAATTTCAATTTCTTCTCAAAACTGCTCGCAAACATTGCTACTGCTCGGTGAAACTCTAGCGCATCGCAAAACTGCTTTCCCTGGTAGTGTCTGAAACATTAGGGACAGTGGTTAATCATTCACGAGGCGATTTCATATGGCATATCCTGGGCAAGGCTAATATTATATTCAACAAAAACGTTTTGTATCAATTATAGCATAAACAATGAAAGTAGCATAATCACGAAATCCTCATTCCATTTCAACAACTCCTAAGAATATCTTCTATAAGCTATAAAAATAATTCTATAAGAAGATTTTCAATAACGAAGCTCCTACACACATTGCAGTCCCAAATTTGACCGCTATGTAAGGATTCAACACGAGAAGCGATGGAGGTAAAATATATATTATGTCCCTCCAAGGAGTTCTGACCCACAGGCTAATAGGGCTCTGCCTACAAGAGGTCTGCTAGCTTGTAGCAGTCCAGTACCCACCTTCCCGATCTTTGGTTAGCATTAGCCTGTGATATAGGAAACACTTGAAGGGAGTCCATACCAATCTTTGGGTTAAATACTTTTAGTTTACAATAGCCACCATCAATGACAAAGATTATTCCATCAACTGTGAATAGCAGAACATAATATTAGATACAAATTATGGGTGCACTATATTGTTGAGATTGTTGTCGCAGGGTGGTAAAGTTACAATAATGTGCCAAGTTTTAGGGTTTAGTAGGGTACACTAGAGTTGTCTTCTTTCGATACCAACCTACCGATACCTAACGATACCAACCTTCGATACATAGCTACTACATGCAATGGAGCCTAACTCAAAATAATTAGACAAACCTGCATCGATATAATGTGCTGGTATTTACAATTATTATCATTTCATTCAATCATTAATGAGATTAAGATGAATAACTAGACTAAACTTTTAGCATAACTAGACACAGTTACATGCTGACCACCATCGCTACGTGCCGGACAACAGAACCAAATCTAGAGATATCTTAGTAAGCTACGCACCTTATCACAGGTGATCTTACAAATTAAGATTCAAACTACATGCAATTCGAAATTAAATAGTAATTATCTAGCAGTGATACCTGGTATTTGATGCATGCAGTATGAATATTACCTGTTAGTGACGTCTCGGCAATGTTTGTGGCCACCACACACTTTCTAACTCCATCTTTATTTTTCTGAAATATCTTGGCCTGCAAATCACTGGGTAGTTGTGAATAAATGGGTAGAATGGAGAGAGGTGGGGCATCATCAAGGGCAGCCAACCTTTCTGTAAATACAAATCACACTCTTGAAGATACATACAACAACTGATGGAAAACTATTTAGTTTACACAATAGCTTTAGCCATCTCCTAGTAGCAAGCTGCATGTCACAACACAAACTCTAACATGTAAGTGCATAACTCCAAATATACAATTTTCTGATATCAAGTTTGACCCAAGCAAAAATAATAGGGACCCAGTATTACCCAAACAGTAGGCATTACCCAATAATTCGGATGATTGACACAATAAAAAGCATTCAGGCAAATCATTGAAGCATAAAAATAAGAAAATAAGTGTTAGACCAGGATGTGGTATAGTAATATTGCGATTGTGACCCATGAATTGGATGCACACGACACAAAAACATTAACCGTACATGTGGCATCATGATTGCTATTTAAACTTGGCGTCAAGGTTAGGAACACATCAAGTCTCCATCAAAAGATGTGAAAATGATAAAGAGAGAGTTCTGTCACAAGTCACAGGTAGGGTGCCTATTTATTACCTCCAAGAGACTCGCATGTCACTTCAATATCTTCCTGCCCAGGCATGAATATGAGAATATCTCCTGTAAATATTAAATATATTGGTTCATAATATTTACACAAATTGTAATGTCATTAGAATTCATACATATAGTTAGGTTTAGATTCCTACAATGTAAACCTAACTAGTAAGTAGTTATAAGCAAACAGTCTGTGTAGCTGTCTAGCAGTACTCACGCTAAGCATTCACAAGTCAATTGATAAAGTTTACACAAACTGCAAATAGAGCTCGAGCTTATTCACGTTAAACGCTCGACTTAATGTTTCCAGTGAAGCCTGAGTTCCTACTGGGTCTGACAGCAAAACGGGGCTAGTTCAGTAGATCGCCTGTTTCGCTGACATTTGCGATTAGAAATACTGTTTGCCATGATGTATCATATTTGATGCCGGTCAATTTAAAATCAGTCTATTTGAAAATATTATGGTGTGCAATGATAAAATTAATGTTCCCACCATATTGGACAAAAATACACTCAAGTTGCATTCAGTAAAAGTTTTGCAAGAAATTGTACTAATTGTGTGATAATAGTATTATCTATTGGTGCTTTATATGAGTGCTAATTGCTATAAAAATAATGTGAGCTATTAGCTATTACTAGTGCACACTAGTAACTAGTATTCTATACTAGTTATACAGGAGTTGCCTCCCCTATGCCGGTGTAGTAATTACCAGGGTTTCCCTGTAGGTGAATCTGCATAGCCTGTTTAACTGATCCATCCACATAGTCTTCTACGGGGTTTTTGCTGAACATGACATCTACAGGAAATGTTCTGCCGGGAATCTTAAATACTGGAACATTGCCGAAGAACTCGGAGAACTTATCAGCATTCATAGTGGCACTGGTTATTATCAACTTGAGATCCTGCCTCCTGGCTACAACCTACAAGTGGTAAACTCTGCAGGCTAGGCAACTTATCAGCATTCATAGTGGCACTGGTTACTATCAACTTGAGATCCTGCCTCCTGGCTACAACCTACAAGTGGTAAACTCTGCGGGCTAGGCAACATATCGCTACTAATTGATACATCAAACTTGGAGAAGTGCCAAGGAAACAGTTTGCAGCCGCCAAACTGACACCAATGGTTCCTGGGACACAGGGGAAGACATTTCGAAACCAAATGATGGATCATCGTTTATGTCACGATCCAAATGTAATGCAATTATGAAATCTAGTAATGTCAGTAGCAGGGACCAATGTATCAGTTTACAGTATGCAATAAACATATACGGCAAAGTTGTGTAGTTTATAGCCTAACATGTTTACCGATATCTGACAGTAACCAGCCTCAAACTGCAATCACAAATATGGTAATTAATTGAGTGCTTTCACCTAAAATGGTACATCTAGTAAGTAACATCACAATACGTAGGTGGTGGACACTCCTCACAAGTGTATGGTGGTGGGCACTCCCCACAAGTGTATGGTGGTGGGCACTCCCCACAAGTGTATGCATTGATTGATTGATATGGACTTTATTAGCCTGTGTATTACCGATCAATGTGCGAGACAAATAAGACCGTGTAACTTAACAATAAAATGGAAAACTAAAAAACAATTTAGTATGATAATAAAAGGAATACAAAAGTTGGTCTGGTCAGATTTGTTTAAAAACAAACCTGACTTGCCTGACTAGAATAGTCACAGGAAAATATCCTAATTATTATTAAATTGTAAATCCACCCAATAGTGATATTGCTGGGAACTTACATCGCGTAATAAACCAAAGAGGACGTCAGTGTTCAGCGAGCGCTCGTGAGCTTCGTCCATAATAACGACGCTGTAGTTGTCCAGATCGGACTCCCGCAGAGACTCCCTCAGTAGGATACCATCTGTCATATACTTGAGTATAGTAGTCTACAAACAATCATATACTTGAGTATTGTGGTCTACAACCAGTCATATACTTGAGTATATTAGTCTACACACAGTCATATACTTGAGTATAGTAGTCTACAAACAGTCATATACTTGAGTAAATAGTAGTCTACACACAGTCATATACTTGAGTATTAGTAGTCTACAAACAGTCATATACTTGAGTATAGTAGTCTGCAAACAGTCATATACTTGAGTATAGTAGTCTACAAACAGTCATATACTTGAGTATAGTACAGCACAGCTCAGTACAGCTGGCACAGCACAGCTAGCAATGTACATTGACTGACCTCTGAAGTGCAATCCTCGAATCTGATGGCATATCCCACTTTATCCCCCAGTTCTGTGTCCATCTCCTCTGAAACTCTCTTGGCTACAGACATGGCGGCCACACGCCTGGGCTGTGTGCAGCCAATCATGCCATAGTTAGTGTAGCCATCTTCATGTAGATACTGAAACAATGGCAGCAAGTATATACTGTACAGCCAGAAGTAGGATTAGCTACAGTGCCAAGGACAGCAGTTTCACTAATAAAGTAAGATTTATAATCATGATATCCACTATTTACTGCAACGAAAATTTAACAACAACAAAATCAAGTTAATACGTTAGGCTAAGTTGTAAGGCGAATAAGTATTACTGAGTTTAGCAGCAGCACAATCAGCACTATCACAATCAGCACTATCACAATCAGCACTAGCACAATCAGCACTAGCACAATCAGCACTAGCACAATCAGCACTATCACAATCAGCACTATCACAATCAGCACTATCACAATCAGCACTACCACAATCAGCACTATCACAATTAGAACACTATCACAATCAGAACACTATCACAATCAGCACTATCACAATCAGAACACTTATCACTAGCACTATCACAATCAGCACTATCACAATCAGCACTATCAAAATCAGAACACTATCACTAGCACTATCACAATCAGCACTATCACAATCAGAACACTATCACTAGCACTATCACTAGCACTATCACAATCAGCACTATCACAATCAGAACACTATCACTAGCACTATCACAATCAGCACTATCACAATCAGCACTATCACAATCAGCACTATCACTATCACAATCAGAACATTAACTTAGTGGTTCAATTGTTAAATAACAAGTGGGTAATAAAAGGAATTGACAGGCAATATACGGGCGGGCGTATCTGTCTATTTAATATCAGATTAATATAATTATTAGCAAATTCGAAAATTATACATGTACATGCAGCACCTTCTAGGCTTGCGAATCAGAATTGTATATTTGTAGCAAATTAGTAAATTTTGATCATAACAAAATCAAGTATTAGTAATAAGAAAGAATATTGATAATAGTGTCTGTTTCGCAGACCTCCTGGTCGGAGAATTGGTACCTATTTTCGGTCTTCCTGTCTAATATTGTGTCTACGATTCCTGTCTACTGTCCTAGTAGCTGTGCCCACTTACTTGAGTTAACTGTGTGGTCTTGCCGGAGCCTGTCTCCCCAACTACTATAACAACACTGTTATCTCGTATCACCGCCAGCAACTACAAACCACAATCTAACAAGTTGGTATCTATTTGTTCACTTCTTCGGCAACAGAACAAAATTATAGAAGCCATGTGCAATTATATATACAACTCAGAACCCAGTAATAACAACGGCTGTAAGCCTTCAACGCTTGTCAATGGAAATTTATCTATAATAAAACAATTCTTACACTAAGAGCCCTCCCTTTAAGTCGAAGATCCATTAAGAGATTCACCGCCGTCAAAGTGGCTGTCAAGCGCCAATTTTTGTGTCCAAATTAATTTGCTCTGCTTCAGTATTTGACTCGTGCTCCGTTGGGCCTGGCAACTTTGACTAGCTGCAGTGCTATTATGCATACAGGCCCATCATAATATATATGCGTACATATTATATGAACTCGTACATGTATGTATTGTTTATCTTATGCTATTTTTGTAAACCGCAACTGCATTGATGAAATAAAACTAGCAAACTAACTATAACTAGATGGAACACAGCTCACTACCAATAAATGCACAATGAGTGTTGTCTTGCATGTTTGCATGCATATCTTGCATGTTTGCATGCATGTCTTGCATGTTTGCATGCATGTCTTGCATGTTTGCATGCATGTTTGCATGCATGTCTTGCATACAGACAGATGTGTGACAGGCACAAGATTATATAAGCTGTAATACAATCTAGCTTGTAGGTAACACCTACCTGCTCTTTCACAGCAAATATGGGTAGAAACTGTCTCTGTTGTAACAATGATCTCTTCGTGGCAAAGTCACTAACAGCAGAGTTCTTATCTGACAGCAGGTCAGCAAACTTCTTGTCTTTCTTAAAGTCGACATCACCATCTTCATTGATTGCTGCATCCTATGTTAAAGGAGTATAATAATAATCATGCAGTTGTATAACATTATAATGCATTTGCATTTGCAAGTCATCGCAGATACAACATGGCAAATCAACCAACAAATCCCCATATAATATAAATTAACACATCAGACAACACCTCACACTCCAGATATAATTACACATCAGACAACACCTCACACTCCAGATATAATTACACA
>JAOQGN010208666.1:0-17459 GCA_027564295.1 Himantozoum antarcticum | reverse complement strand
ACTGGGACTACTTGTCGCCATGATTCCGAGTAATTTGTGATTAGCAATAATTCAATGGAGCAGCACTTTAGTTCACGAAGCTTGCCTACTTGGCTTAAGGTCACATCATAAATTTCAGAGAATGTGCACTTAGCTTTGTCACCACCCATGAATTCAGATGCTGGATAGATGGAAATAATAAATATGTCCTATTTACCTTGTCAGAATTTTTTCTGGCAAACTATTTTCTAGATTGAGATCATTGTCGTGTGAACTGGGTAAGTTGAATTAATGATAGTGGTAAGATTTGGCACAGCTTTGAAAGTTTGTTTCAAATTTACATTTCTCAGATTTAGACTGCACCCTTTCAGCCTTAGTGATGCTTTTGGTTGGTAGTACGTGGTAGACATAAATATGTCTACCAGGTAGAGACCTCTACCAGGTAGAGACACGTTTCTGGTAAAGACAATGATGCGAAAGCAAGCTTTCAAACATTTTCTCATTGATAGTCAAGCATTTGACTATAAAATTCCATGCAACACTTTTACGCCTTACACTCCAGCTTTTGCCTCTCACATGTAGCAGTAGTGACAGCTTGATCATAAAGCACTTTATTTCTCTGCTTGTTCTTAGTTTTTCTGATCTCAATGAGAGCAAACATTTCCAACCCTGTCTGAAAAGCATTGAATAAGCCAGTAGATAGTGTATTTTCATCATCATAATGACATACATTAATTGGTTCACCAGGAAAATTTACAAGCTCATGAGAATTAAGAGCTTTGCGATTACGGAAAGCATAGCCTTTATCATCCTCTTGAAATTTATCCATTTTAACAGGAACTGATGAGCAATAATTGATACAAACTGGAAAGGGGTCTGCAGGGAAGGTATTCTCGATACTAAGATCACCGCACTTTATACCTTGGATACATAAGATATCAAGTGATCGATCTTTCCTGTACGTAGCAATTCAGTAGATTTTATATTTAATACCATCATAATAAACTAAGACATCATAATAAAACTGATCTCCATGCAAATCATTACATTTCTCTTGATGAAGATTGACATCTCCACACACCAAAATTTGTGGATGGGCAGCGCACATGTGGGCTGAGATCGTATCCAGTTCCTCTCAAAACCGTGAGCATGTTTTCAAAGCTTGGGCTACTTAAATTATGAGAATCAACCCTTATTGATTCACATGGATGGTGCAGTCTTCAAAGTGAATAGTTTAAAACGATGTTAAACGGCCTTACTTTTAGAAGTTCTTATAAACAAAGCCAATCCCACCACCACCTTTAAATCGTTGAGATTGTATAAGCATAAATTTTGCAAAACTTCAGGACAGAACTGAATAACCAAACAACCATAGTCTGGGTCAGTATTTTTAACTCATCCTTTGGTGGTGATCATATAATCCCAGACACTGTCGACAAGTATTACTATATCATGTACACGTCGATAACTAGCCTTGTTTCCGATAAACTTGGGCATTAAGAACCCCAAGATTGTACGCAAACCTAAATAGTGGAATGATTAACTGCAATAGTTACAAAACACCCCCTTCACCAGAGCAGAGCCTATACAGGCCAGGAAATAAAAAATTAAAAAAGAACACCGAAATTATATTACTTATAAAAGTACTGTCCATTTATGGCAAAACACAAATCTCTGTTTACATTTTTCAAAAAGTAGACATAACAATTTGCTTCTGCTGGGCAATAATGATTATAATTGTGCACACATGTATTGTTTCATCAGCTGTGAAAGACATATGATGAGCTAAATTAAGAATGAAGTTTCACCCTAAATAAAACTATTTAGCAGTAACAACTCATTAATAGGCTTAGTCCAGAATTGAAAAATGTTAACGGTTTAATTTGTTATTTTTGAAACTTGATTCTTTTCGTTGGTTCCTTGTATGAGATATTCCTATTTCAGTATGATCATAGCCTTGATTTCTATGCCCAGTTATATATTACTACGAAAATTAGAGATTTACCGTGAATAAAATGTAACAATAAGCATATTGATTAATGAATTGGTGGCCGTTATGTGGTCTTGAATCTTCACCATTCTCATAGATACTTAGGTAAGGAATATTGCACTTGTCATTGACTTATTGAGTCTATTGCTCTTCATCTGAGCTGCCATTGAGATCCTTTTGAAATATTGCAAGCAGCCGTTGATCCTGAGCATTGAGGGAGTCAAATAAATTTTCTACCTCCCTATCACCAGGAACAATCAGTTCGGAATGTGGCCGAGGTTGTGACTGCACTTGAGATCCTGGCCGATGAGGTGTTAAATCAGTCGCACTGACTCTCCGCTTCCGTCGTTTACCTTTACCTTTTCCAGCACCTGTACATACTCCCTTAGCTTTTGGAACTGATGTGAGAGTAGTAGTTTTGGTGATCACTCCTGGAGTAGCTACATTTCGGGCAGTTGATAATCCAGAAGTTGATGGAATTGCAGCAGATGTGGTTGTCGTGGTGGTAACAGTGGTAGTTGGGGTGTACACATCAGTAGTAGCAGAAACAGGAGTTGTGGTGGTATTGGTAGAAGTAACGGTTAGTGTGGTAGATTCAAGGAAACCTTGACCCACTCCATGGAGTGTTGCATTAAAATCTTCTTCCTGATCATCAGTAGCGTCAAAGATGCTTTGATCCAGTGCATTGAGTGAGTCAAATAAATTTTCTACCTCCCTATCAGCAGGAACAATCAGTTGAGAATGTGACCGAGGTTGTGACTGCTCTTGTGATTCTGGATGATGAGGTGTTATATCAGTCGCACTGACCTTCCGCTTCCGTTGTTGACCTTTACCTTTCCCAGCACCTTTAGATACTCCCTTAGCCTTTGGAGCTGATTTGAGAGTTTTGGTGATAACTCCCGGAGTAGCTACATTTCGGGCAGTTGATAATCCAGAAGTCGATGGAATTGCAGCTGATGTAGTTGTCCAGCTGGGAACAGTAGTGGTTGGGGCGTAAGCATCAGTAGTAGCAGAACCCGAAACAGGAGCTGTGGTGGTAACAGTAGAACCAACGGTTTGGGTGGTAGTATCAAGGAAACCTTGACCAACTACAGCGAGTGTTGCATTAACAAGTTCTTCCCCATCATCAGTAGCATCAAAGATGCTTTGATCCAGCCCAAAGACTGATGCAACAATATTTTCTTCCCCAGCTGCAGTGTTATTATAATGGTCTTGATCTAGTTCAATGAGTGATGCAATCAAATCTTCCTCTTCATCTCCTGGTTTTTGTGTTCTTTCAACCTCATGGGAAGCACCGACTTTCGACTTTTGTCGTCTGCTTTTTCCCTTCTTAGCGAGTTTACTTCCTCCCTTAGATTGAGAATCAGGTGGATCAATGACAGGTGTGCGACTAGCTATATTTCGATAAGTTGATACTCCAGAGGTCGAAGGAATGGCATCTGATGTGTGTATAGTAGTGGGAGTAGGAACAGTGGGTGTACTGGGAGGGGCCACAACCGCCGATAATGTATCAATGACATCTTGAACCGTCTGGTTAGGTTCAGGAGTAACTCCAAATGTGAGAGTCCTGGTACCAGGCGGAACCATTAGGAAAATAAGAGTAGGATTTTCAATGGCAGTTGTACCAGAAGTCGTGGTAGAAGTAGTTGGGGTAGAACCAGCATTAGCTAGTAAAGTTTCAGATGTACTAAGGATATTAGCACTAGTATCAGTAGTAGTAGTAGAGTCTGCCATTCTTGTAGTGGTTGCTGCCAGTCCAGAAGAAATGCCACTGGTGGAAGCAGCATCTGGCCATTGATACGTCCTGCTTGTTCCCTTTTCTTTGGTATTTGTAACCTTCTCTTTAGCTGACTTTTTTCGTGATGTTGGATACCATATGTATGGAACATGCTGTACCGACCCGGCAGATGCTTGTGAGCTTGCTGGTTGGCCTCCAATGAGCGTAGGATCAACCAACATATTAAATTGAGTTCTATTCACCAACTCATTTCGTAGTCCTTGAACTGTAGTCTAAAATATAATTTCAGCGATTTATTATTTTAACAAAGGTGCCCTGATGGACATCAATACCGGAATGCATGAGAGCTGCCGTTTGCATTTGGAACTTTGAAACACAGATGTTTGCTAGGTAATAAAATTGCTATGTATATTGAAACTTTTACAGTCGCATCTGCACTTTTAGCAAATGGCAATTTGCAGGTAATATCGTATATATATGTATATGATGCCTAAATTCTTCTTGATTGGCAATGTGTGCTCATGTATTCAGTATGTCATTTCAACAGACATAGTGTATAGATATACTGTGATGTACATTGCATAACTACCCGTATTATGCTTCCAAAGTGTGGAATTTTGCATTACTTGCTAAATTTGAAATGCCGAGGCAAAAATGTCATCATTGTCTGATGGTAAGATTTCCTTTGAGGTAAACTATTGCTTGGAACTTGACAAACTGCCCGGGTATTATGCATTCCACCGTCGTCCAATTTACCAGCAAAATATTATGAAAAAAGATGCATGAAATCCAAAATGAAGTTGAATGGAAACATCCATGAGATAATTGTACACTATCTAGGAAAGTATTGTGCCTAGATTTAATTTCATTTTGCAATGGTTTGCTGGTTAATATTGTCTTATACATATAATTTTCTTATCTAACTTTGATAGAATGCATATTAAATTATCGCTGTGTTTGATAATTTACAAACTGCAAAGAACAATGAAATATATTTACTGGTATACCACAGCAAAGGAATGATACCGTTTATACAGTATTAGCACCCATTCCGTCCCCTTATTCGAAATTTGAAATTTCCTATTAACAACTTATGATTTAGTGTGTCATATCTCAGTTTCTAACAACTTTGCCAGTGAGATATTAATTGCATGCAGTTGAATAAGCTGTTCTTACCCATCCATTTGTAACCACCCGGTCACGATCAGCATTTGTGGTTAGTAGCTCAATCAACCATGTGTAATAATTGTTAGCCATCAGAAAATAATTTCCCAATAGAGCACCATTTATAAAATCACTGGTCAACACAATCATCTAATAAAAAAAGAGTTACAATTTGTTCACCATTACAGGAGGAGAAATATGAATGAAGCAGAACAATTGTGATAATAATTTTAGATAATACATAATTATAGTGCATTGTTGTTACAGCTGTTTCAGTCGATGTTTAATTATATTAAACATAAATGCATCATTAAGCACTTAACTATAGTTAATTGTATAGTAAAAGTTGCTTTTATATGCAAGTATCTTTTAAAGGAACCTCAAATGCCAAAATATAATGTATATTTGTGTATTATCATCATTGCTTCAACAATTAGCACATGCCAACA
The DNA here is from genome assembly GCA_027564295.1 of Himantozoum antarcticum. Taxonomy (NCBI): domain Eukaryota; kingdom Metazoa; phylum Bryozoa; class Gymnolaemata; order Cheilostomatida; family Bugulidae; genus Himantozoum; species Himantozoum antarcticum. The sequence goes on along the minus strand of JAOQGN010208666.1, from coordinate 12,139 downwards.
TCATAGATGGTATATGTACTCTGAATCTAACTGATGTTGGAATGTGCCAATGTTTGACGAAATTATTAAAATTTGAATTCATTTGCTGTTTGAGCAATAATTTAAATACAGTGCCTTCACAAATCCAGTCGAAGTGGAAGCATGAGCCACAGATGGAAAACTGCATAGAGAGAACTTCTGATTGAATTTTCAAGCATAATGCAATCGATATTCACGCTTCAAAAACTGTAGTGAGAATTGATTGAAAATGATTAAAACCATATTCAAAGAACCCCTCAATCACAATAATATTGTCAGAAATTGATAATATTGTCATAATTATTGTGATTGAATAATTATTGAAATCTGATTATATCTGATAGACTTACAATAGTTGAGACTATCTGTTACAGTGTATCACTTCCCTATCACCTATACCAAAAATTAAGCGTATCTTGCATCTTAATTCTCACTGAGCTGTTTGTAGACAATGCTAATCCAGTATCATTGAAAATCCCTAGCTGCATATTGATGGGTTAATGAATAATTCTGTGAAACAATCGTTCGATTGGGAGCGATATGATTAATGCGCGCGTATTTGTATAACAGTCTAAACAAAGTAGGCACTACAGAGGTAGATTACAGCAGAAACATCCCAACCCTTGGTGAGCTTTTACTCATTGACTATAAACACGACATATGAAACAATTTTGGTATTAAATGTTCGCAAACCGCATTATGGTGGCTCTTGATAATTATGAATAAGGAACTAAATGCATATCAATGGATAAATTAGGATTTGACCAGCACTATTTCTGCAGAAACATCAATCAACTTTTGCCTATCGTATTAGGGATACATGTCAGAACGTTTTAGAACCTTAGTAATATTGTGCTGTACCTTGGCTTAACGTATTATATATGTCGGACAATGGAATTTCAGAGGTACAATTTTACCTTTAAATATTGAAAGCTTCCTACTGTAAATAACCATCTTTGTTATTATTTGTACTCCGTACTTTCTACTGTAAATGGCTATCTTTGTTATAGCTGGGCATTTCTCCCACCACCTCATGGTGTTAGTGTGCAACACAATTATACACTGTGGCTAACGGGAGATTATTTATGCTTAGGTCAAACACAATATTTATCATTACTATGCCTCCTTACCCCTCATTATTGGTATTATTTTTTTTACCTCGCTATAAGTTCAATTCACTACTTTATAAATTTCACCAAAATATGTTTCGCTGGGGTCATTATTTTATCATTTCTAGCTTATCATCAGAGAAACTAAAATGGATAATATTCGCTATTTTGTTTATCGTAATTCGCTTTAAATTACTGTAATTTAATTTATAGTTAAACTTTTGTGTTTCTAGTATGATGTTAATTATTTCTCCAGTAATAACAATATTACATTGTCGATTTACCATGAAATGTCCCAAAAGAGTATATATTGTTCCTACCTACGGGCAGGATGAATATTTATGCATGTACATTACTGGCTTGTGCTTTAACCCAATAGCTAACTGACATTTCGGCAAGGTTTACCCTTGCTTTTGTTCCTAATTCACAGGTTGACTCATATTGTATGTTGAGATAGGCTTAAATTATCCAAATTGGTTTCAATTGAAAACCAATCAGATTTTCTTTAAAATTTTATATTGACCATGCTTGTAGAGGGTTTTGGTCCAAATTAAGACATTTTCAAAATCGGATTAAAGATTTGATAAAAGGAGCAACTCCCGGGCAGCCGCGGGTAGTTAAGGGGCTAATGAGTGAAAAATATCAGCATTTCAATTAACATGTAAACTGAAGCTAACAACATTCACTATTAAGCTTTGCAATATTATTTTGAAATTCCCAACATGACCAAATTTGAACTCTATGAAGTTTATTCCATTAGACCCTAAGCCTCCCACAGCCGCCCGGAAGTTGTCCCTTTTATTAAATGGTTAATCCGAGCTTGAAAATCAATAATTTTGGACCCAAGCCCTCTACAGATATGGTCAATATATCATTTTGAAGATAATATTATGATGGTCTTTCTATTGAAACCAATTTGGATAATTTAAACCCATCTCAAATTATATTATAAGTCAAACTATGAATTAGGAACAGAAACAGGGACAAACCTTGATGAAAAGTCCAAGAGCTAATGGGTTCAGGAACTAAATTAGATTCATTTCTAAACACAGGAAAGCAATATTATGTGAGATTTTATTTGTTGGATATAAATCCATATGTTTTACCCAGTATGCTTTACTACAATGGCTATTTAGAAACATAGAGTCATGGTAACAGGTTTGGGCACACCTATATTGTATACCAGTTATATTGTCTACCAGTTATATTGTATACCAGTTGCATTGTATACCAGTTATGTTGTATACCAGTTATATTGCATACCAATTATATTGCATCAGAAAATGGCAAGCTCATCTCGAAGCGTAGGTGATGTATACCCGTTATATTGTATGCCAGTTATATTGCATACCAGTAATAATGTATACCAGTTATATTGTATACCAGTTATATTGTATACCAGTTATATTGTATACCAGCTATATTGTATACCAGTTATATTGTATACCAGTTATATCGTATACCAGTTATATTGTATACCAGTTTCTCATCAAAATACGGTTTTGAGCAACCCTGAGTTTATTTTCCATTCTAAAGGTATCAAGTTATATATTTTCAGAATCCTCACAATGTTTTCTATCACTTGCAAATATTTCCAGCCTAATTTGCCCATCGGCCTCAGTAATATAATGTTAACCTATCATGAATGTATCATCCCAAAATTGTACACGTAAGCCTAATGTAATACATATAATTATGAACGTTTGCGATAAAACTTTTGCTTTGAAAGTATGTTATGAGTACGTTCAGTCATCTTTAAGGAATTTTAGCACGGCGTTTTTAGCTCGACAGCGTCGTATAGACGCCGTCGATTGTCACGTGATGCACAGACGGTGTTGTCCTGAAGACAGCATCAGATTCGATGGCTAGGAAGCCTTTATGGCGTCGGGGACAATGCCATCGGAAATACCTTTTTTCAAGTGTTGCCATAGCTTGTAAATTTTCCTAATATTTTTATTTAGCTCTATAAGCAACTTAACTCGGTTGGTTGACATTTAGTATCACATTTTACACTAGAAATAACTTGTAAATAAATATTTAAACCAAGGCATAAAAAATATAAATCTATCATAGTGCACAAATTTTGACCAATCAAAATGTAGAATACTGAAACAACTGCGCGAGTTTGGCTATTTGTGACTGATATCCGGCAAATAACTACATGTAATGGGAACAATAAAATAAGTGTAAAGATAGCATAACTCCTGAATACAACGCCGTGCTAAAACAAGTTTGCATAGTGAACCCGGTTTATGAGGACGCCGTACTTCAAACAGACGCCGTCTAGCTGAAAACGGCTTGCTAAAACTCTCTATTGTTATTGCACTGTTTGTCTTTTACTGTTTACATAAATCGGCTTGTCCGACCTAGCCATACCCACTCTTTTTCATATAATAGAGCCTTTTGCTCAGAGTGGGCATCAATCGTTTTGATCTAATTGTAAGGGAAACATGTGCAGTTAGTAAGCAAAGTAAAGTGAAGCAAAGTGCAGTTAGTACAGTAATGAGTTGTGTCTTGTGTGTATCGCTGTATATTTCAATTGGGGGTAGATCATTTCTCAAAAATAATATTTACGCTGACTTTTACATTAAAGCGATGCAAAATTGTGTGAACTGTAAATTAGTTTTTGTTCTTGTACACTCACAGCATTGTATGTTATTTTAGATATTGATAGACTTGGTTTGATGTTTACCTCTATATTGTAAATTATATAATTGCTTGTATTTTTATAGTATCAATTTTAATCAAGACTCCTCATTACTGTGCGTATCTAGTGATCACGGAACTGTACATATCTTTGCACTTGAGGATACTAAACGAAATAAACAATCAAGGTATGCAAGCTAAAAAATAGAGTTATCTACTCATATTAAAGCGACTGTTCACATTTGAGACTATATTGTGTTCATTACTCATTATTGTGCCATTACTGTGTTCTTGCTAGAATAAATCTGCCACCATATAGTGGTCAATAAATGTCTCAGCAGCCGTTTGATATCTCATTTGTTAGGATTGGACCATAGGTAAGTTCACAGTATTGAAATTTGTAAGGCATGTTTTCAGCAATTTTTGACCAAACTTTGAGAAGTTGTCTCCTTACGGCAATAAAACGCCATTCCCTAGCAATCAGGAAAATTCAAAAAGGTCATATATTTGACCTTATTATATATAGGACACATCTTTTTTCACGGCACTTGGAACCAACAATTAGCGCATGCGTGTATGTGTGAACACTATGTAGGTAAACTGGTTTTTGCCATTTCCCACTTATAAAGATAGATAGCCGCGCCATCGTTTATTGCGGGTGGATGAAGAGATGTCCCTGGAAGAGTAATTCTGCTATGACATAAATTCTACTACATTTCTTGGTTCACGGAACTTGGAACCAACTAGTTGCGCGTGCGTGTGCGCCTGCGCTACTTCTGAATTTTTCCGCTGCTTCCAATTATTCCATTTCGTAAAAGTGTATTCCAGGGGCATCTCTTCGCACACCCGCAATAAACGATGGCGCAGCTATCTATCTTTATAAGTGGGAAATAGCAAAAAAACCAGTTTACCTATATAGTGTTCACACATACACGCACGGGCCACTTGTTGGATCCCTGTTCCGTGAAAAAACATTTGCCCTATATATAATAAGGTCAAATATATGACGTTTGCGATTTTCCCGATTGTTTGGTAATGGCGTTTTATTACCTTAAGGAGACAACTTCTAAAAGTTTTTTTCAAAAATTGCTGAAAGCATGCCTTACAAATTTCAATACTGCCAGCTTACCTATGATCCAATTCTAACAAATGAGATATCAAATTGCAGCTGGGACATGGATTGACCGCTATATGGTGGCAAATTTATTCTAGCAAGAACACAGTAATGACAATAATGCACCAGATATAGTCTCAAATGTGAACTATCCCTTTAAGTTAGTATTTTACTGAGATTGAAACTCGAATTGGGGGAAAAGAAAATTATATTTGAAACTCGGATTTGGGGAGAAGAAAATTATATTATTTTCCTGTATGGAAAATACACCTAGGTCCTTGTCTTTCTAGTCGTTATGTGAAATATTATTACTTATGCTAGTTTAGCATTATTTTTGTCATATATTTTGTCATCGTCAGTTCATTTTTTCAGGTTCAGAGTTTTAGTCTTAACAGCTTTGTCATTTGAGATTCAATTCACCACTGTTACGTGTTACGTGACTGATATTTTGACTAGTGGTAGTGACCGTATATTAGAACTGTAAAATACTTTGAGTCATTAACCATACCGTGGTAGTTGTGTTGTTGTATGTCTTTCCTTGTAAATGATTTTGAAGTTGAGTTTGAAGTCATTCTACCTATTACTATTAGACCTATGGGCACCTATCTAACTATGTCATAAAACAATATTACCTAGAAAATTTATATTGCTGCCCGGCTACCATGCACAAAACTATTCACTAATGAAACAATTACTTTTACGTTTTGAAATTTTGAGTTCACCATTTACCAGTTTACTATGAGTTTTAAATTTTTACCAAAGACTCAATTTCTACCCAGAGAAAAGCACCTCCAGCCCAAACTAAATTAGGTGTAGCATGCTTCAACTCTTTCTCTGGCTTCTATCAAGTCAAAGTCACAAGTTTTCAAATATAATTCTCACTCCGTTTGGTGATACCAAATTTGAATTTCCCAAAAACTTTTTAACACACACCACACAAATGGTAGCCGAATTTGCTAATGCCAATATTGCACTAACCCAGCAACTAAACAACATAAAAAGCGTATCACGGTATTCTGCGGAAATTAACTCTTTTTTTATCATTTCCGTTACTTTACACGCTAGTTTCCTCTTGTCAATATTGAGGTATATCGTAAATGTAGACTTAGTGTGTCCGAAGTTTAGATCCACAATTAGTTTAGTTCACTACAGTAAGTCCTTAAAATATGGTATAATCAATGTTATCAGATGCCACTGAAATGTGATTTATTTGCTGTGCCATTGAATCATTATTTACCTTTATCGTCAGCTTTAGTTAGTGGCTGATACATCTGGTATGTTACTGTTATCAATTACTTTTCTCCTGGTTTGACAATTTGCGACTTTGACACACGAGGCAACGAATAAAACCGCCGCTAATTTCGGTATCCTCGTAAAGGGCATGCCCAATTCAGCATAACAGTAGTCTAGCTGGCGATTTGTCTAGACGTTTATTTTGTTATGAGGTCATGTGTAAAATGAAAAGCAGTCCCAACTGTGGACCTATAATTTTGTGTTGCAGTATGATTACGAAAGCCAATCTGTCTGCTTGAGCACTAGCAATCACATTTGGAGTGGTGTACACCATTGTCAGACAACTCCACAAAAAATTCATATTTTATATGAAATTTTAATAGGTTCTATATTTTGAATTTTGCAGTCTATAAATATTTCGGAGTAGTGTGGCGCCTCTTTCTGGAATGTATCGATTTATCAGTTTTCAGATCTGCAGGAGATCCATAACTATAGTGCTCAAAGACCCCAGAAAACGGTTTGTTATGGCACTGAGCCGGAATCTGTCATTAGTTGAAATTAACAATTAACATGTGGAGTTTCTGCATGGTGCATCTGGATTTACATTCTGATTTCCCTGTGATAGGCCCACCGAAAACTGGAGTAGAAAGTGTATTGATAAAAATGTTGTGTTAGTTATACTGTTTGCACATGTATGAATAGGAGCTCTATAAAATGTATCCAAATGATGGCACATTGTAATTGGTAACACAAAAAATGCTGGGAAATTTTGGCTATTACTATCTTATCTGGCTAATGTGGGTGATAGTTAATTGCCTGTATCTGAGACTACCATTCTTCTTGGTCTACTGCTGATCTAGACTTGTTTTGGAGCCATGTCAAAAATGGGTTACGCATGCCTTATACATAACTTGCTGAGACCCAAAGTTTTAGACCCAGACTACTAGCGATCATAAATTATTCCCTTTGGTTTACAGTTCAATGGTCAAAGTAATTGAAGCTATTTTCTTATTCGAATCGATAGTATTTCCATTACCAATAAATTCTGCTCAAGGAAAAAACTTTTTATTTTGGGTATAAGAGACGACAGGCCATAGGCCTATCACCTGCATCTTAATGCTGAGATTACCATATAATTGTAATTCTAATCTGTTCCAGTCCAATGACAAAGCTATGATTGGCAGAGAGTGCCCTAACAACCATACACGCTACACAGAATGTACACAGCAACACGTATCTATTGAGTGCAATGGTGCATCTTGGTAACACTTACTATGCTCACTATGGCTCACTCGTATCCATCACTCATCTGATTAGTAACATGATTGTTTTATACTCCACGACTTTGAGATCTCTTCAATGCCTAATAATTTAGTGCTGTCAGTATCCATAGGTTGATGGGTTCTTCAGTATCACAACCGTGGTGCTTCAGTCGGCACAGAAAGATCTCCATCATGAACACGGTAAGATATTCATCTCTTAAAGGGTTAAAGCTCAGACTTGCTGAACTTGTCAAGCAGTACGTTTTACATCGACACAACTCGCTAGTTTGCATGCTTATTGAAAATAGAGGCTTCAATACTTTATAACGAAACCCCAAAAAAACCCACCCTATGGCTTGAGGCAAAGATCTTTGCTTGAAGACTAGAGATACCCAGAGCCGTGGCTTATACCTTTTTAAACGACTAACTACACGTACCTCTCTACAGCTTTGGAGATGCCATTGTACTTGTAATACATTTGCATACAAATATATACTGGATCTGATAAATTCTAGATTTATATTTACTATGCTGTGTGTTAATTGACAGTGACATTTACTGATTGTGGCCCATTGTGCATATGCCGACTTATTCTTGATGCAATAATCTGTGGCCAAGTATGGTGACCAGGTTTGACAGTGATGAAATTTACTTCCTACTACTATAATAGCTGTTATTCTATGCTGTTGTTGACCACCAAAAACCACCAAATTACAAATGGACAAAGACAATTATTAGGCAATTGACAAATTGGACAAATAGATGTTCTTTCGTAACCAGAGTGTTGGAGAAAACCTCCAGCCTGTTTTCTGGCCGCAACTGCCTATGACAAATTGAAAGTTATGAATCCTGCTGAAGGAGTTCCCTCCAAAGTGGATATTTCGTGTTATATGGAATCTATCGGACACTTTCTTAGAATTATAAGTTTCCTTACAGGAGTAACTGAACTACTCTACCCTTTCTTTAGAGACTGATTGATGAGCTAACCAATGCTTTGAATACATGTAGATGTATGTCATGTAGTTGCTGTCTCTTAGCAATTTTTGTTGCAAAGAGTGACAGTTTGCATAATGTGTGAATGTGCCAAGTTACCTGACAATTACGGGTTAGCTTAGTTATGAGTTACTCCAGGCATTGGGTTCCTTTACCAATTGGCAGTGTTTCTGAAGTCCGGTTGTGTACCAGACACCATTCACCTATATCTGTAATCTCGCACTGCACTTTCCAAAATCTAGTTTATCTTGCACTTACTCGAAATAACACTATTTCAAACGAACACCCATTCACTTTACTTATCAGCTGTACTGTTGTTTTTATTTTAGATTTCCGAGGACTGCCAGAAATTAGGTAAGCAATACTGAATAGTGAAGAGCGTGTACTCTGTTACATTGGTACAGTTAATATATACACCGTGTGTATAATATTACTTCATTGGTACGATACATACAGCCATAGGCCATTATGATAGATCTAGGTGGTGGTGCGTTGTCTTTTATGTCGTTGCTGTTTATATTTTGTAGTGTTTTAGGTAGTAATCCAATAGCAGGGCTAGGCTAGGAAACCCCAGGCCTCTGGTATTTCACCTGCTAATCAGAACACAGAGAGCGACTTTGACTTTAAGGTTTAAGAATCTTTCCTCACTTCTTCAGGATTGCTTAATTATATACAGATTTTATAATCAAATGCAATTGCTTCTAGTAACTCTTTTTATCTTATGTTAAATACCTTAAAAAAATACTTAAATTCTTATAATCCGGCAGTTGTCCCAATTGTATAACTCAATTTCACCTGTACCGGTAATTGATTTTAATTATTGTACCTCCCTTTCACAGCCGCTGATCATGGCAATTCTGTTTAAAACTGGTGTACCAATTTACCGCTGTCTCAATGACGTTTTTCAATGTCGTGGGACTTGATTTGATAATGAATTGTGTCCATTGAGATAAATATCAAATTAATCATGGGCTTGTCAAGAGAATAACAAATTATTGGGGAAGATATTTTTATCAATGTAGAAATATTTGGTTGGTTGCAGATTTCTTACTCCATAGTACCAACTCCTAGTGTATTGTATACCATGTTGGGAGGTGGCGATCTGTCGTACGACATGGTATGCAACAAATGATATATTGATATTGCGTTTGCTCTATCCAGTTTTTCGCTCACATGAAGCAGTAACCTCTGCAATATGAACTTTGAGCATTAGCTAGTAGTCAAAAGTTTAATTCACTAGTGCACATTATTTATGAATAATGATAAATGACACTGTGAGGCAGTTCTCTGTAAATTTGTACTCACTAAAATGTCGCAAAACGTCTATGATAATTTACAATTGTACTGATTTTAGATGAACCGAAATCTATCGGCCTTCACGTGAAACCGTTTAAACTACCGTTTACTGACAGAGACTGCTTATCTGCTGTGGACCTGTACAATGTCTTGAATGATGGAAATAAATACTCTTGTTATATTCACGACCCACTCTATGTACTGTTGTTGGATACACGGAGCATGGAGGATTACAAATCAAATCATATTCAAAGTTCCTTTCATTGTACAGCCATTGCATCAGCATTCATTAGTCAGAATATTACGCAATACTGTCACATTGTCCTGTATGATACGGATAGCAAACTGGCTGATGTTGAACATTCACAGCGTGCGATCTCCATCCTAGAGGATCATGAACTCGATTTTGAAGTGTTAGTTGGCGGCTATACAGAATTTGAACGCAGGTTTCCGTTCATGTGTAATACCAAAGTTGCATGGACCCGCAAAGAGTGTGAATGTAAGTTGGTGGTTTATCCTTCCCTGATATTAGAAGACTGGCTGTACCAAGGCTCTGGAGAACAGGCTAGAAATAAAGTTATCACTGATCGTATCGGTATTACCCATATACTTAACATTACCACTGAACATGAGTGTGTATTACCTAATGTAAAATACCTCCATATCAGGCTACAGGATGACGGATCTAATAGATTAATAGAACATTTTGAGAATATCTTTGAGTTTCTGGATGGGGTTAAGAGAACTAAAGGTAAAGCATTGGTACATTGTAACCTGGGAATCAGCAGGAGCTCAACAGCAACTCTCTCATACATAATGCTTAGTGAATGCTGCTCTCTGGCGGATGCACTTAGCTATCTCTTGCACAGGAGACCTGTGTGTTCGCCAAATCGAGGCTTCTTCTTACAACTAGGTCAGTTTGAGGAATATATATTTGGGAAATCTCTCACTAATGCAAGTGAACTTTGGATGGCTATTTAGTAACTTTTGAATTAGTTTGTCAGTATGTCACTACACCTCTCACGCTTCACCTTTTGAATGTGATCAGTATAATTGGCAGACACTTTGAAATTGCTGCTGCTTCATGTTTAGATCCACTGTACCAGTATGCCTATACATGTATAATTAGTTCACACTGCTACTATCTTTTATTTTAATATACATATTTTGAGTTGGAGCACTATGGGCAAATTTGCGGTCAGTAACCATGTGACCCAATATGTACATTTAGATAATTGTAAAATTTCGTAATGTAGCTGGAATATGATATTTAGTAATGCAATGCAACTTATATAAATATGCTATTTAACTATGCAACTGATATTATATTATATTTTTACTCCTGACCTACCTAAGGTTTTGTCTGTTCTTTATTTTATATTGGCATGTAAATAACTAATTTATAAGAATTTTCTATATTTATAAAATACCAACATTGTCGGTTGTTGGCTTGTTATCAGATGTTTTAATGTGCATATATTTTTGGAGATAAATATTAATTTGTGCCTGTTCATCAACTACTATGTACTATTAACTAAATGTATAAAGTAGGCTATTTAATTGATGTGATGTGGCATAATAATGTTATTCTTACTGATGCATTTGTGGTAACTGGTATACATTTTAATCAGATCAGCTAAGGATTTAACCTCCTTTTGATCGTCGTACATCAATCTTTCTCTTCTGAACATACCAGATGTTATGGCAGTGAACTTGTAATCTACTCTACTATCACTACATGTAATATACAATTGTTAATATACAATTATCGAAATACAAATCGTAAAATTACAAAATCACCAAACTCATTAAATAGGGAAATACAAAATTTGGGTCTATTGCATGCACTCTATAGCATTCTAGATGGCAACGTACAGATAACATAATAAAGGTAGTGCAATAAAGTACAATAAAGATAAGCCAAGTTAATATAGCATATAATATCGAACTAATTATTGGTGTAATGCATTTAGACAAAGATATGGAAAACAGAGGACAGTTTGCAATTGGGTTTTCATATTTTGGTTCTACTTTATATTGATGATTTGTCTGAGTTTTCACTTGCTCATGTATTTCGTATATTACATGTTTATAGTATATTAGGGCTGCTACGGTATTCGAAAATTGAACCGTTACATAGAAAATTGAACAAAACTTTAAAAAAATGAAAATCGTGATATAAATGACACTACTATACCTCAAGTAGTAGTAGTAGTATAGTGTGAGCAGATCGGTACCCTCTGTCTCAGAATTTCGACCAATCACAGAGCTCTTAACAAGCTCTAAGACAATCAGAACATCGCAAAATTCAAGAAAAGAGAGAAGCTCAAAAAATGACAGAGTCCAGCAAAACGACCTAATCCAGCCCTCTCATTGGCTTAGAGCCTTTTCTCACTTCCACTCCTCTCAACTCTTGAAACAGGAACTCTGTGGCCTTTCAATACCAATCCAGCAACCGACGAGCGTCC
>JAOQGN010208555.1:0-10761 GCA_027564295.1 Himantozoum antarcticum | reverse complement strand
CCTATATCCTCTACACACTGTCTCACCCGGATGCGAAGTTGTCCCTCGTTGCTTTCAAGCGCAGACTTATTGATCAGCTGTCTGCCGAAGCTGCCGTTCTGCAGCATGACATGCCACCTCCATCCAAGCATGGCAGGCCATCACACACTCACGTGATTGAAAGATTATCTCACAAGCAGCACTTGGTTGAGCATAGACAGGGGGACAGGAACTGTGCTGTATGCAGCACCACCCAGCATAGAAAGCGTACCAACTTTGCCTGCATTACATGTGACACCTACCTACACCCTAAGAACTGCTTTCCAGCTTACCATACAATGGAAATATATCAGGTAGTTGAATTTACTTATATAAATAATAGTAGTATTAATATTGGGCTGGCCAGACATGTTATTCCAAGTAGTAATCCAATCGCACCTGGAGCTAGTCGGAGGAAACCCACTGCACATTGCGTGATATTATGATCAGTTCAATTGATCAGAGTAGAAAACCTTTTACAGGACAAAAGCTTTGCTGCAAGACTAGAGTGGCCAGATTGCTGCCAACTCACCACTTGGACCTCTAAGATAGCTGTATGATAACTGTATTGATAATGAAATTGAAAAATGTAATGTATTGAAAGCATGTTGTTGGCAGGCACTTATCAGCTGTTTTGCTATTTGTTTTGTAGTAAAAGGTGAAAAGATCAATGATATGATAGAAACTACCAACTTGACTGAAAGTAGGACTGTAAGCTGACTAATAATAACTGTAATAATACTGTAGACGACTGTAACAATAATTGTAATAATACCGTAATAATTACTGTCATAATAACTGTGATCTGTGATGAATCTTTTACCATGTACCATAAACGATAAACCATGATGAAACAGAAATATACTATGTATCCTCTGGAGATATGCTATGCTTGTTTATAACATAGTTAGGTTGAATATTATAGTATTGTTTTTTGTTCAAATGATATCTTGTCATTCAAAAATAGCTGCCGTACGACACTGTCTACATGTATATTGTCCCACTAGTACTAACTCCGATGGACAGCAGGAGTTAATAACTGAAATTGGCACACAGAGAAAGTCAAAATTATCTCTCTTCGGGCAATAACAAACTAAAATAAATTATTTTAGTTTGTTAGCATAACTCCGAATATGCTAACAAACTAAAATAATTTATATTTAGCTACCAACACTAGTTTGAGGGCTTTACTAAACATTTCTTTAGTTGGCTGCTATTAGAAGTGCTCTTGTACCACATTTCAGTAAAATCTGATATATTTCAATTTCGTTGCAAGTTTATGCGAAATTGATGGACCGACATTGCGATACTCTTTCAAACATAACTCCAGAAATATTACATGCATCCACTTGAAATTTGTTATGCTTGTTTGTAACATACGTAGGTTAAATACTACAGCATCGTTTCTTGTTCAGATAATATCTTCTATTTTTCCTGGTTGGGCAAACAGGAATACCTGAAATGAAAATCGTCTGCACAGAATTGATTGCAGAGTTTTCTCCTCCTGTAGCATCTCATAGCATAACACAAGGTTGATTGTAGTTTATTTGGATAGATCATTCCCTGACAATCAAATTGACATCTAGTTTTATACCTTTAGACAAAATACAAAGCAGGTTATGCTAATTTGGATCCCGGTAGTACCATACCATTCAGTCACATAATTATAATAATACTGCGGCCAAGTGTAAAATAAATTCCGTAGTGAAAGAGTTAATGACAACAGCTATAAGGTGCAGAACAATTGTATTCAACAAAAATATTTTCCCCCAAGGGTTTTGGAAACTTTGTATATTAAAACAAATTATACCATATCATATTTGTGTTCATGTAGTTAGATGAAATGAAAATTGATATACGACATGGAAGGCTATGGAAGAAATACGATTTATTTCTATACTGCAGGTCCTTTTGGAGGCATTGGTTAGTTACTTTCTTAGTATAAGCCACTAAGAAAGTTCCCTTTTGGGATTTTTATGACACCAGGTGGTTGGCGGTACAGCCTTCCTTGGCTATGGTCAACCTGTTAATTTACTCAGGTATTTCTGCGCCATAAATTAAACTGTAGGCCTATTGTTTTCCATTTTAATATTAAGAAATAATATTGTTTCTCTTTTAACTTTGAGATTTTATGTGATCTTATTCATGAAGCTATAATTATCAATTAAATTAATAATTATTTTTTATAATCAAAATTATATATAACAATATTAATATTTTTTGCTAAACAAAATTGAACCAGAGGTAGGTATTTTCAAAAGGGGGTAGGGTAGGGATGGGAGGTTTCGACCCGCCCTTAAATATCAACATTTCGGATCTAGATACGCTTCTGCTATTGTTTCACCTATTTCAGTACCATACACAGTGTACTATTTACACAGTGTACCATACACAGTACCGTACACACTACCATACACAGAACCATACACAGTACCGTACACAGTGCCGTACACAGTGCCGTACACAGTATCATACACTACTGTACAGATTACTGTACACAGTACCATATACCTTGTTTTGGTTGGTCAACCAACTGATGGTCTGTTGGTCAACCATACTGATGGTCAACCAACAACATTTTGGTTGACTATCAATAATGCTTACTGGCCTATAAATTATCTGAAAGCCCTGGTGTAACTATGTACGTAGTAGCTTAAACTACATGTATATACAGAGCTACACGTCATGGTGAATCGAACCACTGATGTTTCAATCACAGTTCAAACACTGGTTTAGTCAAAGTTATATTAATATTCTACATTTCATCAATCAATTTTATATTTGTAATATTTAACATTTGTCCGTAGTTCTGCAGTGACGGCTGCCCTGCACAGGCTTGGAGTATATCTTGTATTATGGATGTACTTTATGACGTCAGCAAACTACGTGGCAGGCCTTCAATATTCTGTTCACGTAGATAGCTGCTGGCTGCTTCTCTACCGAATTGACATATTATTCAAATGGTGATACCCGGTAACTCACGTAATTAGTGCGGTAATTAGTGCGGTTATTAGTGCGGTAAACTGTTACGTGATTAAAGCTACACATTTGTTTTTAAAGTATCTCTAGTTTCCTATTATATTGCTCTAGTTCTATTATTTTGCTTTATCTATTTACAAAATTAAATCATAATATAATAGTATCATGTTTGATGCAAAATCTC
Source organism: Himantozoum antarcticum (assembly GCA_027564295.1). Taxonomy (NCBI): domain Eukaryota; kingdom Metazoa; phylum Bryozoa; class Gymnolaemata; order Cheilostomatida; family Bugulidae; genus Himantozoum; species Himantozoum antarcticum. Next base: position 7,580 of record JAOQGN010208555.1, on the reverse strand, counting down.
CCTGTAACTGCAATTATACAAACTTGGGAAATTCATCAATTAAATGTTACATGTCTTATGCAGTGTATCTGAACCAAAGCGTTGTACCGTTTGTGTATGATTTGATATCTGCTTTCAATAGGCTTCCAAAGCCTTTTCTAGTAACATTTCCTGCTAAATACAATAATTACTATTTGCTATTGCATACTTGTGTGATCAGCCAAGGAACCAGAAAATAGTGTGATTACTATTTGTACTGATTGTACTGTATGAATTTTGTTTTATTTTGTCTAGAATTTTAGTTTTTGTCAGTTATATTTGGTGTTATTTTACATTGGAGCATAATAGGTTTTCTTTTTCTGAAGTTCAGTATTATGCTCCATTTGAAGGTTAGTAGTAAGTAATAATGATAATGTTGATAAAAGACAGAACTGTAGTGTTTATTTATTAACACTACAATTAATTAAATTTACCCATTACATACATAAAATTACACATAGATTAAATTTATTTATTATGTATTGTTTATTATGCTGTATGTATGACCGGTATGTATTTGTGAAATGATGTCAAAGGTATGCGCTATGAATACAATTTTCTGCTTCCATGATATTCGGTGTGTACATTGGTAAATACTTGCATTAATTAATAATAATACGGTGGAGTGTTAACAACGTTAATGGTTGCATTTTATTGTATAAAGCATTAATTGTCTGTTGAATAACTAACCTTCCTTTCTCAAAACATGCCAATATCCATATCATGGTAAAATTCCCTATCAGTTTGGTCGGCACGCCTCAGATCAAGTTGCCAATTGCTAGATTGGGAGACGAAAGCCCCAACCCCACACCTCAAGAGCTAAGCTTAAGTCAAGGTGGCCAAACTGAAATGGAATTATACTTGTACTCCTGTACCATCAGCAATGATCTCCAATGGATCATTGCATCGCTGTAAACTTCTATGTAAACCTCAATAAATAAATAAATATATGTAGCAGCAAAACAACATACAAATATATTCCAAAATATATTATATATTATAAAAATATAGTTATGCATCGTAAAAGAATCACTCGCAAAGTCCAAAAGTCGCTTGCATAATTACCACCACCATCTAATCCAGTGAATTCATCGAAAACATTATATATTGTAATAACTTTACCCCTACTGGGAAGGTGGGGAAAGATTATTATGGAGCCCAGGCAATAAGGGAAGAGTATAGTGGAAGGGGAGGGCTGATTGCCACAATTACACTAGGGGTCGGCCAAGGTACTACCTGGGAGGGGTCGGCTGGAAAGGGGTACTACGGGGCAAGTGAAAAAGGGGGCCAGAGTCACACATTGCTAATACAAGACAGATAATTAATAGTTATATATTAATCCTTGATCACAGTACTTCTTTATATACATATATACAGGGATACATATGTCTTGTTATGTACAAGTGTTTACAAGTGTTCTTATTTCCAGAGTCCCGACGGACTATGGATGGCTTTTAAAGGTTATAGATAAGGGTGTGCGGTAAAGGGAAATACCGTGCAATGCGAAAACAACATAAACATAGTCACCCCCAGAAGGTAGCAAAATTGGAAGATTGGCAGTTAGGATTAACTAGTGGGAATGGTAGCTGCTTGGTCGTGTAAAGTTCTTTACTGATGATAAATGCGACCACTGGAGTAATAGCTGGTGGTGTAAAGACGTAGGTGAGTAAGTATAAGTGTGAGACTATATATAGGTAGGAGCTGCTCTACTCCGCTGCGTCTGGTCCATCATCACGTACTGTCCTAAGGCTGGCTGCAATCCTGAGCAGCTCCTTCTCTTCACAGAGTTCTGCCAATTGAACATGTTGAGCGGCACTCCTTCAACTGACGTGCCCGGAGGATTAGCTGCTGGGCCCGGGCTTCAACTTCTACCACTATCTCCTCACAGTGACTAATAATGAATTTGCGAGGGACACGGGCAGCATCAGTAAATTCAGGGTCATTTAGGATGGCCAGGCGGACCCGTACTGGAGAAGTGGGCCTGGGGTTCTGATGAACAGATGGGCTAGAGGTCGGACATCGAAGGGGGTCTAAGACCCATGTCTTCAGAGGCGTTGGGCTGGTCAGGTTCAGGGTTGGGAGGGCCATGGGGGAGTGGGGAGGACATCTAAGGGGTCTATGACAATCGTCCCTAGGGAGAGGGTAGTCCACGAGCTTAGCTCATGTACTGGGGCACCGGGTAGAGTGCAGGGTGGCTCAGGGAGGGGATTTGTCAGAAAGGCCCTAGGGTGCTCACTGACCAGAGAGGAAAGAGTCGGAAGGTGAGAGATATGGGTGGTAGACTCTTCAGGGCGAATGGCCGCTCCACCCTGAGGGGCTGGGGCTGTCCCTGACTCCGCAGCAGAAGGTTCCACTGGAGAGATCTGGTCCAGCCTTGGGCTATCCCACAGTCCAACAGTTTGTACTAGACTGGGGTTCGGCCTAATCCTCAGCTCCATCAGAGGGGTGGGTCAGACCAAAGAGGGAGTAGGCAGGAGGGCGGGCAGGGAGTGGAGTAGGGTGAGTAAGCTGGGTAGATTGTGGCTGTCTCCTGAACCTAAAACCTTGGGAAAGGGTCTAGGAGCAGGGGAAGCACAGGAACTGCCCTGGAAGGGGTCGGGGGCCCATTAGCTGCAGGGGGGTGCCACATCTATGGGGACAGCTCCACCAGCACCAGACACCTCCTGACCCTCAAGTGGGGGAGTCTTCTTGCGGGAATGTAGGTCCCCTTCCACCCCAGGAACTGAACCAGACGAGAAGAGCTAGCACTATCCACCTCGTAGACAATCTGGCTCGGCCCCTGGAGTGTGATGGGGCACTTGTCCTTTCTGTCAGGACGCTGATGCTTGTAGAGCTAGATGTGGACTGGTACTAGCAGCCACAGAAGTAGTGCACCCAGTAGCACTTGGTGTGGATGATCCCTCTCTTATGATTTCGAGGGGTGTGTCCACACCAGCACTGGATGGCCGGCTGACCATCGAGGTTCCTCTTCATGGCTAACTGAGTAGCTTCGCTGACCCACTGCTGAGTGGGGGTATTGCTAGGGGGAGGAGAACTCTCAGCAGGGGGATGCTTAACCTACACTTATAACATGAGGGGGGTGGTCCAGGAGGAATGAGACCTGGACCTAGAGGCACGGCGGCCACATAGGATGGGGGAGCTGAAAGGGGTGGGAGATGGAAAGGTTGAACTGAGAAGAGGGGGATCTCCCCCTCCTCTAAGCTGGATTCATGGAGGGGGACACAATCCATAGGGGGAGAAGAGGAAGGAGAGGCCAGCAGGTCCTCCAGCTCGCCATCAGTGGAATGTAGCTCTAGGACCGGACCTACAACATGAAGAGGAGAACTATGTGCACTAAACTGAATAAGTATGTTGGGCTTTTTTATTGTTCCTATTTTTAGGCTTTTTCTTAGCACACGGCACCTTTGGTTTATGCTTTTTCTTAGCACACAGTACCTTTGGTTCATGGTTTCTTTTAGCACACAGTACCTTTGGTTCTCCCTCGCCCATCTCTTTCATAGGCACAAAACTACTAACTCATGGCTGCTTTACTACAGGAGTAGAGTTCACTGGACGCCCGGTAAAGGGGGTTCAGGGAAGGGCTAGACTGCTCCAATGCAGGGAAAGCAATACAGATAGTGTCCCCATGTCCCTCAGGACCAAAGCCTCGGTTGTGAATCCATTTTATTGACTTCCTCTGATTTTTTGCAATTTGTGTAAAAGAGTTGCGGTCTGGTCCTGATGAGTCTGGGAGGACCACACAACTGTCAACACAGGCCTGATTTGAACTGAAACTGAAATGAAACATGTCTCCTACAGTTATTCTATTGCAGCTAGGTAGAATTGGTGAGAGCTCTTGCAAGGGCTCGTCATCTGACGATAATAAATCATCATTAATTTCGTATTTTTTAATTTCGTTCCCATTTATATCGTTTTCTGGGCTCAAATTAATGAGATCGTCTAAGAAATGGTACAACAAGAGCTCACCTGGGTCAGACTCCGTAGCAGAGGGTTATTTGGGTGGCTCAGACATGGTAATCAAAGAATAGCTGTTGAATTCAATTGGGCTGAGACAACGCGTGTTACTTCTAGAAAAAGTGGAACAAGATGGCGGCTTAACTGCACTCTGGAAATAGTAGTGGTTTTCCGCGGTTTCGAATTTCCATGGTGAGGGCAACTCTTGGACCCCGTCGGAAGAGCACAACTCCAATTAAATTTTAACCACTTCTGAATATAGTCGTTTTTGGGGTTTGTCAGGAATTATGAGAGTTCTGCTTTTGTACAGATTTTTTTTCCGATCTGAATATGGGTGCAAGGGGAGTTGTATGGGTGCATAAGGAGTGATCAGATGAGGGTTAGCTGGGGGTTAGGTCTTCTGGGAGCTTCCATGATCGACCTCGGTTTCCTTACCAGTAATTTGTTTTGAGTCTGAGTTTTGGGACTGTGGGTTGGGGGGGTTGAGTCCTTCCAGTCCTGTTCCTTAATTGAGAGGGGTATAGAGACAGAGCAGGCCAATAGGGGTTGCATAGGGGGGTAGTGGAAAGTGGGTAAGGCCGACCCTGTCATTTTCTCTTCATCTGAGGACGACCGTTCTTGGCACAGGCGCCAGTCGGCCTCTGGAGAGGGGGCGTCGCAGTCTTTAGGCTGGCTCATACGCCTAGGAACGCTCTCATTGGGGGTGAGGGGTTTGGTAGCTCCAGGGTGGTATCTGTTCCAGCCTTCCTATCAGCTGTCAGACAGTTTTTGGGGGAAGGTGTCTATATTTAGCGGAGGTTGGTTTCTTTCGGCTCTGGTTTGGTCATCTCACTCACAGGTGTAGGTAGAAGGGGTTTGATCACTCATATGCTAAAGTGACTGTGACTACAGCTGCTAAGGTAGGGGGCTGGAGCACCAGGAGGTGGTGTTGAAGAGAGACGTCTCCTATCGTGCCACAGAACAGGGCCATCTGGCGCTGGTGTCTGCCTGAGAAATCCGCATAGGCGAGCTGTACCAATCGCTCTATTTCTACTGCATGGCTCCTGATGGCCTTCCCAGGCTTTCTCTCCACCTAACTCAGCTGGTATCATGCCACTTCCCTAGTCAGTCCAAACCTCTGTCTCAAAGCAGTGTAAAAGCTCGGGGGTCGGTCCCTCGGCTGCACTCATTTGCCTCGCCATGGAGTGCAGCTCTCAGGTATATGAGTGTAGCTGATGGTTCCCATTGATTGGCCTCTGCCATTTCCTGGAAACAGTTGAGGAAGTGGTCTACATCCCCTCTTCCTTCATAGTGTGGGGGTTGGAAGCGGTCTGTCTTTCGCTCAAGCCTGAGGTTTTGCAGAACCTCTGTCAAGTAGTGGATTGCCTGTCTTGTCAGTGCGTCGTCTCGTCTTTGGGTGGGCATTTGGGCTTCTATAAGTAAGGCATTGAGGGGGCTGCTTATTTGTGCAGGTAGCCAGAGGCCTCAGGGGTGGGAGGGAAGAAAAGGGGCTAGTAGCTAGGCTGCCTGGGGTCCAGGGTGGTGGGGGCGTTTCGGATCCCACCACTGCCACCATTGTAATGACGTTACCCCAACTGAGAAGAGGGGGAAGATTATTATGGAGCCCAGGCAATAAGGGAAAAGTATAGTGGAAGTGAGGGGCCGATTGCCACTGTTACACTAGAGGGTTCGGCCAAGGAATGACCTGGGAGGGGTCGGCTGGAGAGGGCTACTACTGGGCTCAGTAGTGAAAAAGGGGAGAAGGGGGAAAAGGGGCCCGAGTCACACATTACAAATACAAGACAGATAACAATTAACAAATAAAAGATTTATTAGGATCACCAAGTATCAAACAAGGATCACGTGTCCCTTACAACAAGTTAAGAATGAATAATGCCCACTGTGAGCAAATGGCTCTATATATATGGAAAAGAGTGGGCAAGGCTAGGTCGGATAGGTTGACCTAGCAAAACATTAAAAGGTAAACAATAACCGTACAATAATGAGAAGGGCTACGCTGGTAGTAATGCAACTGTACGAATGTCCTATAAAGTCTTACCAGCCTGCACATGTATACACAGTAGTACTCCGGTACTTGAGCAAGGCAAGAGTTATGGTATGATGCTAATTACTAGAGCCAAGCCCCAGGCCCTGGATAGGAACTGGGAGAGAGATAGAGGTATAAATTTATCACAGAGTATAATTACTTGCAATTGAGAAGGGGACAAGTTTCGTTTTTTGCTTAGCAATTTTAAGAAGCGGAGTTTTCTTTTCCATATAAAGTGCAATGACATGTCGATGTAAATCCCCAACCACAATTCTAAATCAAACCAAGCTAAAAAAAACACATGCCTTTCCAGAGCCATTACTGTTGGAAGGTACAAACAGAGATGAATAGATCATTGTACAAGACATTTTTGTAATGAAAAATTTATTTGACTAGACATTACTGGATACAAAAGAACCATAAATATATCAACATCAACTTTCGAACTGCCACAAAATGATATCTTTTCACTATTAATGAAATGTTTAACAAAAAAGAATTCTCACTTTCAAAATAGATGGTTGCTTGATAGAAAATATAGGGAAAGTCGGCTTTCCATGATGATGTGTGCTTTTCCCGGCTTGCAAGCCCTAGATGTATTTCATGGAGCTAAACAAGGTTGAAGACAATGGCCTATCAGATAGTTTAGGATGTGTGCTAAAATGTTTTGTATATCAGTATTCATTAATTAGTAATAATTATAATATTATATTTAGTAAACCTAACCTTGCTGAAATAGAAATTGCACATTCTCTTCTGTATCTCAGGATTGCTTTGCTTTCAGATTATATTTTCTCTTTCTGTCAGACCTATGAAATACTTGTTCAGTAGCCCTGTATTATAAACCTAATGCTATCCAATGCTGTTCTCTGCAACACATTTACTAGAGTGGTCCAAATAATGATCAGTTATATATAGCTTTTAAAAAGCTGGTAGCTTAAATTCTATGAAACTGCGATTTATATTATAAATATATGCAGTTTCATGCTTGTGTGTGGCTTTCTAGAACTTATGCTAACCATAATAGAGCATAATTTACAGAGTTGGGTGCAGCACTGCGGTTTTTGAAATAACCAGCGAGATAGAACACATGTAGGCAGAGAAGTTGTCTTCTCCTTTAAAAGTATGTTCTCATGCCAAAAACCCCAAACCCCAACTGGCATCTTAAAACTAAGCTAAGCTGAAAAATGCCAATGCTGCAGCTAACAGGATTTACAATAAACCAAATCGTGCAAACTGAAGCTGATGATATAATTATAACAATTTAATTTCTACTACACTCACTATTTACGGTGTTGATTTGACTGTAAATTCGAATCTACATTGACATTCAGATGTATGTTTGCAATTACATGTATATATACTGGAGCAGTGATGAGGGGATGACTTTTATTTATCTGCCTATTATGTACATGTATTATATGCCCATTACTGGTTAGTGGTTACTTCAAACTACAGTATTTGCAAGCAACTAAAAACTTCCTGCCCACAACTAATCTTAGGTACCCGTTATCTTAAAAGACCGCAACGCTGCACTGGCGCCGCAACGCTGCACTGGCGCCGCAACGCTGCACTGGCGCCG
>JAOQGN010208444.1:0-10764 GCA_027564295.1 Himantozoum antarcticum | reverse complement strand
CCACCACCTAGTTCTAGTTAGGAGAACATAGTTTATCACTTTTCTGGTAGTTGAGTAGGTGTACTTTAGCATTCTAATACGATGTCCCAGTCTCAGTCAACCTGTGAGTCACTTTGATCATGTACTGACTGAGACTGAGGGGTGTGGGATAGCTATATAGCATAGTGTATAGTTCATGTATAGTTCTTAGCCCATTAATGCATTAAACTGATAGTACCATTAGTTTCAGTATAGTGTGAGGGAAAGAATGACATGTTGAATGACCACATTGGTAGTTGGTAGCAACTAAAATTCTCAAAAATCAACTTGGGCATTTTTTTTGACTCTCTACCCAAAAATTTTTTTTGCTGCGCGGGGCTTTTACTCTGAAAAATGCCCAAGTCAAATTTCCATCCCATTACGCCCCTGGCCTAGCCCCTCCCTCCACCATTCCCTTCTACTAGCCTAGTAGACGCCCCTCCCCTCCGCCTCCTCCCAGGTTGGACTTGGCTGACCTCTAGAGTAAATACAGACCACTGGCCTCCCCCTCCCCCTCCCCTCCCCTCTCCTCCCCCATTATTGCCTGGGTTCCATAATAGTCTTCCCTCCACTCCTCTGGGGTGCCTCCACTCCACCCTTCCAGTGGAGGCAAAATTATTACAATATTGCTTTTTTTGTATTTATAACAAAATACAAAAAAAGTAATATTGAATTTTGTTGAGATAATGATTTGCAACTGTGAGTCTGACAGCAATTATAGCTACATGTAGTTCAGATGATGGCCATTTGATTTGCACGAAGGCGTTTCCGTGCAGTGCTGACAGAGATTCGCCTTGCATCAGCTTAAAGGTATATTATTTGATTAAAGAATAATTGCATCTGGTGTTAGGCTGTTAGCGGACGATTTTCAAAACCACTAAACTAATTTGCTGCTGGCAATTTCAAAGGACACAAAGACTGTTCAATCTTTGAAGTTTGCTTAAGGCCAAATTCGATTGAACTTACATGTATACATTTCTCATGTATTTCTGTAAACATTATGTTCATTCTGTTTTAGTACCGCCTTGGTCCATACTTCTAATCGTTATCTCATTTATACTACTTGGTGCTGGTATAATGGTCTACGTCTGCAAGAAATGCACGAAGAAAAGCAAAAATGCAAAGAAAGCAAACGGGTTTATGAGAGGTATACAGCTACTACTACTATTACTGTTACTATTACTACTGCTGCCGCCGCCTACTATTACTGTTACTATTACTGTTACTATTACTATTACTATTACTATTACTATTACTATTACTATTACTATTACTATTACTATTACTATTACTATTACTATTACAAAATAAGTACAAAATATGAATTTTTGCAATGTGTCTCAAGCTAAGAAAACCAATTACATTACATGCTTAATGCATGCATAATCTACATGAAAGTAATAGTAAGAGCACATTAAACATAGGACTTAAAATCATGATGACTACTATAAATTGTTAAAAGTTATTTTAAAAAGATGGGTTTTTACAGCATTTTTAAAAGCAGAGAGGCTATCTATTGCCTGATACAGGGAGGTAAAGAGTTAAAACAACAAACAACAGAATCATGGTATGATCTATTACCATATGTTTTGGTAATAAAACTCTTACTGGAAGCTAGTGTAGGATATTGAGAAGATTGTGTATTTCTCATTGACTTTTTTGCAGTTATACTAAAATAGCTAGTTGCAACACCATGAGAGATCTTAAAGCCAGTAATTGCCAGTTAAAAAAACCACTCTCTGTTCAACAGGTAGCCAATGCAAACTTGGCAGCTGTTTAGTATTACTATCATACTTTTTGGCACCAGTGAGGACTTTGGCTGCTGAGTTCTGAATATTTTGTATGTTCTTAATACAGCAGTTTGGTAAACCATATTAAAACAAACTTACAAAAATCATCATCTCCAATGATTCCAGTCTTATACAGGTCTCACAAGTACCTATGTACTATCATAACCAGAAGTTGATGCAATTAAATATATATTACATAAGAGGAAATGTGTTTTGCATAGTACCATCTTGAGCAAAATATATTTCAAGATCAAAGTCTGCATTGAGATAGATATTGGGTGGAAATTCGCTTGCAGACATCATTATAAACGGCCATAAATGTGTAGCCTTATTTATAAGGCTATCCTATTGATGTGGTGGGGAAGGGAGGAAATTTCCACGAGGTCCCACTAATTGGTTATAAATTGTGTGTCCACTTATATGATTAAACTTATTGTATCCAAAAACGTAATTCCTAACGTAATTAAACGTAAAATGATAAATAAATAATAACTCTATTAATATCTATATAATACATGTAGACATATTTTCTATTTATCATTTTAATATAATTATGCTAAACTTTCTTCAGTATACTGAACAGTGTAATGATTATGCTGCTAAGTATATTGAACAACATGGATAACTATTATGTGACAACTTAACACAACTTATTCGTTTTTCCAATAAATGAAGCCAGATGCACACACGAAGTCAATACAACAATGCCTGTGAAATTAATGTGTCAACTTTGTAACATTGTGTATGTAAATTTAATAATCTTAATATTAAAAGATAATCAAGTTATTGGGGCCATATATACATGTATGCCATTACATTGTCAATGATTTTTGTTTCTAGGTTTTGTGGACTTTAAAAGTACAGCTCTGCTAGGGCAAACGCTTAACAAACAACAGGTGAGTAAAACAAGATCACCTTAAAGTAGTAATAACATAGTAATAATATGAATATTACCTAATAATATAACAATAATAACAATAATATTAATATGAATAATAATAATAAAATAATATATAATAAGAAACGCCGGAATTGGTGTGATGCTATGCCGGTTTAGCTGCTATACTGAATGCACGTTTATCGCGGTTTGGTTTAAAGGCAATCAATTCAATTACTTATTCATTTTAGCTGGGCACCTTTATGTTGTTTTAGTTTGATGCTTGCCTGCAGCAAATAGTCTAGTACTGAACTGCATGCATTGCAGTTCATCAGGATGGGTTTGGCCTTATATGTAATGTTCACCATACATTATGGGCCCAAACCCCAACATTAACACTTGCATTGCCAATCATAGTCGGGAGTACCGTGGGAGTTCCACAGTATGTGATCTTCTCTGCAGCAACCATTTGAGTTAAACATCTTACCCTGCAAATTGCTAGAGAGCCATGTGAGATTGTAGTGGGTGGTGGAAATGCAATTTTAAATAATTTACCAAAATCCAACTTGTGTTACCCAATATTAGCAGTTGTGCCTGCATTCCGGCTATCTGACTTGTCAGGATCAGTTTACGGGAACCATCACTGTCACTTAAATCATAGATAACGTGATAGTATACTACCTCCGATAAGAATAGTAATAACAATAACAATAATAATAATATTCGGATATAATTATAATTGGTACTCTAACAGCCGAGCTGATTTACAGAAACTCAATGATAACTATTTGCTGTCATCATCAATTGAGTTATCAAGAGGAAAAAACTTCTACAGGCAAATGGTCCAAATTGTAAGTGAAACTCGAACCCACATCTGGTGCAAATATTGTGTGGTATTGTCTCAGTGAGTACAGAGAGTATAACGCACCACTCTCATCTTGATCTTGATCTTGATCTTGATCTTGATCTTGATCTTGATCTTGATATTGATCTTGATATTGATCTTGATATTGATCTTGATATTGATCAGAGCGGTGCGTTGTACATTCTCTGCTAACTGGACATTTAGGTGATGAACCCCTGCTAAACAAATTCTCAAATAATTTATCTCCTGAATTTCGAAACAGAGACTTGGTCATTTTACTTAGCATTTGCGATGAATTATACTCTACTTGAAATTAACCAATAATATTATAGCTAAACGTAAACCTTCCATAGCACCTTGCAAGGACAGCACGCATTTAGTGCAACCTGAATGAAAAATATATCGCTCAACTTTAATCAATGTTTGTTTGTTGATGCTGGCTGATAGGTACAACCTGATCTGGATGTTCTAGACAGCAGTATGGCTGATATGTGTCCAGAGACAGAACAGGAAGTGGAAGATGTCAAGGAGACAGTAATTGGAGAAATATTTGGCAAACTTCATTATACTCTAGAATACGATTTCACTAAAGAAGAGGTACGGAATAAAATTATCACGATCATTATCATTATACATTGCCTAATTATTGGACAATGTTATCTAATTCAAAACTGGAGCATCGCCCATCTTGCTCTTCACTAACAATAACACCCTCCAACCCAATTTCAACCACTATTCTAAACCAATACATATCACTAACCTGATTTGATGAATTTGATTTCACCCCAAAGCTGGGTAATTCATCAGACATTATCTATTGCTTGTGATACAATCTTTTTGGAATTTTTGTTATCCTCCGTTTGTTCTTGCTGAAAATGGATAACTCCTAATATTTTTACTGGATGTTTTGTAAAGCAAAGCTACCCAACCACCAAAAGCACTCAAACCACCAAAACCACCCAAACCACAGAAGCCACCCAAAACCGCCCAAACCGCTCGGACCACCCAAACAAATTTGACTACTACTTAAACTGTGGTCCACTGCGGTCATGATCCAGAGCTGCAGCGTCAAGACCTTGTTCTTGTTGCAATTTTTTGTTGCAATGTAAACAATTTCAAAGTTTCCCAAAGCGTTTCCCAAGACATCTCTGGCTTTACACAGTTAATCCTTGGCTGCAATGTTAATGGGTCTGTGATGTATTTATATGTCATTTCACAGCTGACTGTTGGCATTGTTGATGCAACAGATTTAAAAGCTATGGACATCTCCGGTTTCTCGGACCCTTATGTAAAGATATACTTCCAACATGAAAAGAAAAAGAAGATGGAAACCAAAGTACACAGAAAGACTCTAAATCCAAATTTTAATGAAACTTTTGTGTTCCAGGTTGGTTGCTGTTTATTAATCCACTTCCATTAGAATTATTTGCTGCAAAATTTTCAAGTTGCATGATATAATTTCATCTCAAAAAAGTTGAAAGTTAAATGAAAGGCAAATTGATTAACACAAATAATTATTGTCCAGTAAATTCCAAAAGATGAGCTGACGCAGCAAAAGGTAGCTGACACAGCAAAAGGTGAGCTGACACAGCAAAAGATGAGCTGACACAGCAAAAGGCAGGACTATATTAATGCAGCTGCACAGCTAGAAATTATCTGAGATTCTGAGTTGCTGATACTAATAAAGCAGATGATAATCTAAATGCATTTCCATAAATAATATGTAATATACTCAGTCACATCATAATTATTGTTACTTGATGCAAAAGTGAAACATTCTTCAATGAAAGTAATAAATGTTATGAATCTCGTACTTTGAAATTTACTTTTAAAATATTTTGTACTTTGAAATGTACTTTCAGTTACTTCGTAAATGAAAAGTACGAATTTTGCCAACTGTACTAATAATATATTCAGCTAAGATAAAAGGATAGACATTGATATCAATTCAAACAGTGTTCATTGTAAATAATTGAAAACGTTTTACGTTTACTTGAAAATAGTATTAAGGAAAACGATTTGGTTGGGACATCCAAAGTGATGCATAACTTTATACATAAATAGTTATAACTTCTGTATATGGTTAATGTGAGCTGATATTTAGGTAATTAATAGAATTTGTGTATTCACAGTTTAGCCTGTCTTGACTTAACGAATAGATTCCCTAAGAGTTATCCACCTTATCACACACAAAATTTGTATTTCTGCTAGATAAACACTACCATAACGTTTTCCACTCTGCTTGAGATATTGAACTGTTTCTAGCTCAAATCAATAACCTAAATTATGACCATTTGACTGTTGAAAGTCTTGGCAACCAAGACACATTTTCAATAATAGGTTGAACCTTGATTCACTGCATAGCATAAAAGTGGCATTGTATGTTTGTTCATAAATAACTCAAGGGTCTACTGAGCTACAGACCATTGAAAAGATACATTATTTAGTATTGGCCATTTTAACTTAGGGTGCTTGTGGATAGACTACTTGTGGTAAAAATAGAGGTAAATAAATATGTCACTCTATAATCATTATCATAGTTATATATTCAATAAATAAAAAATAAAGTGTTTTTTTCTCCGTTTAGCTGACCTACATAGAACTGCAGCAAAAGAACCTGTTTATGTGTGTCTATGACTTTGATAGAATGACCAAGCATGACCAGATAGGGCAGGTCATCATAGCTCTAAGTACTGTGGACTGGTCCCAAACTGTGGAGGAGACTCGAGAGCTCGTGAATTGTAATGAAGATAAGGTATGCCAAGACTGTGATATTGCAGCTACACATTTTACCTCAATCCCTAATATTAATTCCCTCAACAGCAATACAAATCTATCAGAAAAGCAAGGCCCATATGAAAGCAAGGCCCATATGAAAGCAAGGCCCATATGAAAGCATTGCCGTGGTCAGTGCTTTCAAACTAAAATTATAATTATATTATTAATAATTGCATGTAGTTAACGGATTATTATAATTATTATAAATTAGTCATTTATAGTCATTAGTCATCAATAATGTTGATGACTAATTGAGGAATGTAGGACAGCAAAGCAGTGCAGGTACAGTGGGGTACAGACATGCTCATAGTATTAAGAAATTAGTACCTCGTTAATATTCTCCAAAACAATAGAGCAAAACTAAATTTGCGATATTAGACAGAATGCTGTAAACCATGCCATACAATACATCATTAACACATTGTATTAACATTAATATTTCATTGATTTATCTTTGACGGTTGGTGACTCTTGATACCAGGTTACCAGCAAGGTTCCACTTCTCCAAAGTAATGGAAATTCTGATTATTGCAGTGTGCATGTGTGCGTTATTACTAATCAAACCCAGAGTAAGATAAAAAAAATATATGCGTGACCTAGAAAGCTGATACAAAGAAAAACTGAATCAAAAACGAAAAGCAACTTGCAAAAGTTTGCTTGTCGTTTTTAATTCAAACGCATGTAAATTCATGCTGCAACTGCTACCATTGTGCCACCGCTACATGTAACGCTTGCAGCAATGATGCAAGCTATCTGTAAAGACCCGGGTTCGAGTTTCACCGACTACCTGGAGGTTTTCGGCCGAAGAAGGTTCCTCTTTCATTTATCAAGCCTAACGCTAACATCTGGGCATGGTCTCCTAAATAATAGATCAAGTCTATCTGGATATCACGTAGAAAAAGCCAGAAAAAAAGTTATTGGTGAAGGTATTTACAAATTTGTTACATCCAGCAAATTACCCTCCCTTGTTTATTCTCATTCTAAAAGTTATGCTATGCCTGGTGTCACTAACTCCTTCAATAGGTACTTGCTGCAGCTATTTAATAGAAGCTGTTCAAAAGTATAATTTCTGCCAATGCCAAAACTATTCGGTCATGCAACTTTCATGCCTGCTTTGTTTTGGAAACCAGATATATTACCCTTCGATATTCCACTAAATAGAGAAATCTTATTGGGTGGAATATTGAATGTCTGGCCGAATATAGAGAGGTAATTTCAAAGCAGCTCCACACTCTGAAAGAAACCTAACCTTTGACGAGGAGTTATGCATTAGCACTTGAATACAGCTGCTGTAGTTGTCTTCTGTGAATTAAAAGTTCAAACTCCTTTTTTTCCAATGAGATAATTATTGACTACAATACAGAAACGTGTCATAATAACTTTGGGAATTGCTGTTGTTTGAATATAAATCAAAACAATTATAAATATCCAGCATGCAATTGAAAAAATATGGTGGACATAATTAAATTTATTAAAATTATTAAATGCATATGAAATGACTTGATATTGCTGGTTACCAACAATTGATGTGGCTCATGAGGCTTTTAAATCAGTGCAATAAGTACTTTCTAATGTTCTACTTACCGGAAAACTTTTCCTAAATTTAAAATCAAGTCTTTAAATTTTAAAGCTACTCTATTAGTAATTTAGTAATTAGCAGTTTTCTCCAATCAGATTATTGTAATGCCGATTTAATTAGTTACAGTTCTCACTAGCCTTGTCCAACTGATTTATAAGTATATTTAACAGCTCGCCAGCTGCACGTTTGAACTAGACAGACAAGGTTACACTAAATAACAATAACATTCTACAATGAAATTGTAGAACAGCAAGATAATTTATTCGTCATAATCGTTCCATCATCATTCCATCATCATGCCAGCACCACGACCTTGCTGTCGATCTGCCTAATTGGTTCGAAACAAAAATTGAGCAAGCATGTTTTGTATGGTGTTTTCAAACCAGGGTACCACGTACGCAAATGGTGTAACATTGGTATATGAATACAACCCATATTTCACACGCTGTCGAACAAATTTCCAGAAAGATCTAGTTAATAAAATTCACGTTAATTTTATTACAAATGACTTTTATATCCATGTTATTGGAATTATCCTGAGAATAAATGCTATTTATCAAGGCTATGTCCTGGCTATGCCCTCTCAAGCACATCATCATACTAAGATCAAATTAGTCTGATTACCGTCTCTGCAATACTTATGGGAGTGAAGATCAGAAGTGTCTATCCACAAAGCCAGTCGATATTTAGTGCCAAGTGCCATGCTTGATAACATATTACTGTGTAGAATTATGTGCAGGAGTTTGAAATGTTTTGGTTATTTTAGAAATAAATGAAGTCTGTATTTTCGAACTCTACCCTGTTATTTCAATTGTTATTATTCTTATTATTATTATTACTATTTTAGTATCTTTTCATCCATGATTAGTGACCTCCTCAATTTTGTCATTTTAATTGAACTTTCGTCGCATAACCAATGTTTGAATAGCTAACCAAACACAAGCCCTGTTTCCATGATCACAAAGGGCAAGCGACCAACAATAACCATTATCTCGCGTTTAGCCTAGGAACTTTAAACTTTATTTTTATCTTTAGCCTAGGAATAAAGTTTAGCCTTTTACATTTTTTTTTTTATATTTTTTTATATTTTAGAATAACTTATACCGTATTCTCGCGCCACTGGGACTGGGACATAGGTGGGTGCGCTCTATATCATGAGGTTCACTTCATCATTAAGACGTGTCTAAAAAGTGAGATCTTTATTTTTTATTTAATAGGATGCCTTATATAATGAGAGTTTTATAGATTAATAATGAGTGCGCCTTATAAGGTGAAGGTCACATTCAACAATTGGAGCCAGGACAGCAGGCAAAGTGTGAATAATAGAGTTATTGTCCCCTCAAAGATAAGATGGGGATTTATAGTGAGGGAAGATAACTCTATGGTGTGAATAGCAAGGTGAAAGCATTTCGGACTTGCCGACATAGACCTCTCTCACCCAAAAGCTGGGTGTATGTGCTCATGACATTGAGAAAAAAAGGAGATCATTAGCATGTCATCTGATGAGAAGTGATGCGAGCAGCCAAAGGCAAATGCCATTTTCTGTTGGTGCTGGTATTATTTATGGATTTCAAGCATGTTTAAGAGGGTGTGCCCTCAAAGTGAGAAACACAGTAGAAGACACATGTGCCTTGTAAGTGAAGTGTGTCTTATAAGTGAATGCACAACCAGTGTGCCTTATAAATTAAGATTTTTTAAAAATAAAAGAATCCACTCTCACCTATAAGACGCGCCTTCCAGTGACACGAGAATACGGTATTTTCATTATATAAAAATATAAAATATCTCAATCCATTATCCCAATAGGCGTGTCATACCATCACATCAAATGTTGACTGAATTGGCTTAGCCTGTATTAACAAGATTTCTGTTAATATTTAAATACTTGTGAGAGTTATTAAGATATTATTGAGAGGATTAAGAGTTATCCACTGCTGCAAAGCTTCCACTCAGCCTAAACCTAGACATAATGACTGTCAGATTTGAGTGAAAGAAACTCATTAAGACAGACTCAAATCTGGTGGATTTCGCAGTTGTGAGTTTGTGGCTATGGGCGCTTTGCATACACTATGTTGTGCAAGCCAAAAAAAATTAGTTTTAGATGTAACGTTCGGGATCCTGTCAATTGGCAATGGACGGACATGTGTGGCTAATATACACCATATGCGTCTATAGGGCAAAAGGGCCCATTTTGAAAATATAAAAATAACTAATAACTGATTGACACAAACACATCATTTGACAATGGGAAAACCTAGTCACCCACACAATGATCCCATGTGTTGCACTTTTTAAAATTTAATCAAAATCCCCTGTGGAGACTCTGGATTCAAAAGTAGTATAGAGTCTCCGAAAGCTTACATGTTTCACAGCTAATCGGCACCATAATGATTTCACTCTCACTTAGAACCTGGATGTTGGCATTGCTGGGAAGGTTTATCCTGCTCGCCATTTCACTAATAGTAATAATATCATCAAATATGCAAAAGATAATGTGAAATGTGTGAATTTTGCAGTTTTTGCTATACTAGTCTGCTATGACATGCTTGGCGAGCACAATATTACCACTTTCATCGTTATTATTAATATTATTATTATCATTCATCTATTTATTTGTAGCAAACATTAGGCGATGTGTGCTTTTCCTTACGCCACAATTCATCCACTGGAAAACTAATAGTTACAGTAATGGAAGCCAAAAATTTAAAGAAAATGGATGTTGGTGGCTTGTCAGGTAAAAAGCAAAAAAAAAAATCACACACTGTTCGGGATATAATAGGATATACATATATATATATATATATACAATATATATATATAGAGTGCTCAAACAGCAGTTTGAGCTCTCTGGTTTGGT